>JBCFXI010002165.1:0-29188 GCA_038496175.1 Ampulex compressa | reverse complement strand
ATAGAATATCTCCATCTTTCTATACATGTATAATTTTCTTTCGCCGTTCCTTCGGTTCTGTCTGTCTATTATTTCGTCACGTCGAAAGAGACATCTCGTACTGGTAGTCAGTAATTGCCGAGGGGATTGTGTAAGGAATGCACCTTTCGTTTCGACATGTGTTTTTGGAATGTTGTTTGTTGTTTTTTGTCGTAAGAAAGCTTTTGTTACACCCCTCATTTATACCCTCACCTGCATGCGGGACATCTTTGCGAACATGAAGCTTTTCTTTTTGACCGACATAGCCCTTGTGCATCGTGATTTTGGTCAGTGCATACTGCGCAAGCCTCCGTACGATCGGTCTGTCGGCCATGCAGAGAGTTTGGATCGTTCCTTGGTTCCATTCTAATGCACGGTATCAGTCGCGATTACGTAGATCGTCGAAAGGCTTGATTCCAAATTGCGTTAATAGGAGAACTGATTGCATCCTATATTCGCATTTTTAATCAAAATTCTCTCGATTATTCGTGATATTCTAGGCATCATAATCAGGATATACAGTGTCTTTCCAAAATTCCTGTCGAAGCTAAAGCGCGATCGGCTTGAGAGGAACTTTTTTTTTTCATCTTCAATAATCCTTAATAGAGTTTACCGAAGGAAGATGGAGATCGTTTCAGACCTTTGTGGAATCAAGATCTTCGATTTCGCCAGGCTAAGTGTAGTGCAATTTGAGTTTTTCTTATTCGGACGATGGATACTGTCGGATCTTAGGTACGTCTTTACATCCGCAACTTAAACGTCTTGCGTTCTATTACACACCGCACATCCATTCACCGTAATTATGCGCATCCTCGATACGAACGGACTCCGGTTAAGATCTCTGCCATGCCACCGTTGATCCGCAAACATTTCTGGGCATGCAGCTGAGGGTAAACTACGATTAAGCCTTTCGTTCGCGTTGGTACTGGACCTTGCGGGCCTCTGTATTAATACGTTCTCAGGGAGTTCGATCGATGATTTGCGAGCGGAACGAGCACGGATTGTTTTAGAGGTTTTAACCAAAGTACTTTCTTCGTACCTGAAAAGAAACGATGCCACTAACGTGAAACGTGGTCGAGCATTGTAACGCGGTCCTCGAAGTCGCCACGACCGTCACGATGATCTTTCGTCGTTACGCATCGGCCTAACTTTGAGCCCAGAGAAAGGATGGGAAATGACGAGCGCCGAATGCTATTCGCTAATGTCAGTATTATATTCCGCTTCGATCCTGATTTCGAGCCGCAACCGTGACTTTCACTTGGTTTGTAAATACCCTGTATTTATCGGTATCCCTGATTTGTTCGATGTTCGATTCGCTGTTTACACGTCCCGTTATGTGATGCAACACTTTAGGTATGCAACGACGAGGAAAAAGATATACGTTAGACGTGGTATTGTGCACTTCCTCAGTACGTATCTTGTAACGTTTACGTGCGTACAAATGGTTTGATTGAATTAGATTTTGTAAAGCGTTGTGAATTGCGCCGAAAGTATACGAATGTTATGAGAGATATAAATATATACATCGTACAATATGTGTGTCTACTAGCGCCAATGTAACGAATCCCAATACGTGCGATCATTTTCGGGTAGCTATCGGATCAAATCGCGTCAAAGATCGAACCTAGAATCGCACAGGACACGTATACGTTAATTATGCTCTTGAAATTCGTGGAGGTAAGAGTAACGAGACGGACGATTACACGAGGAATCGAAGTAACCGAGAAATCTGTTGATCGAATTTACTCGATCGGCTTTTGTCCATTGTAATTCAAAAAAAGTTTCTCGATGTATCGAGACCAACGCATCGTCCGCGCATTCAAATTTGGCTTCAAAGCTCGAGTGCATACCTCAATCAGGATTATCTCATCGACAATCTAGGAAGATCGCATACAAAATTTCGCGCGATCATTTCGATTCAGACGATTAGACCTCCGTTCTTCTTTTCAAGAGTTAACTACTCCTGTCCTGTGCATCGAGCATTCTCGATGTCTCTCTCCAATCGTCGCCGCCCCGAACCCATCGATGCAACGCCACTCGTGCACGTTGCGATGCTTATTACTTTCCATCGAAGTAAAGAGTCCAACTCGCCATAAGTTAACGAATACCAAAAAAAGAAAAATATGCGGTACTATAATATCGAGTATACAATACTAACGCGCGAAAAAAAACGTCTCTGATAGCCAAGCAACCAATTCTTCTCCCAAGGCAAATGCAAAAATTTCTACGCGAAGCGCTGATTTATCGGACGAAACAAATTCTCATCGTACGCCTAGCTATGGTGGCTTGCAGAGGAATCACGGTGGAAAGAATTAAGCCCAGTGGAGTCATTGTCGGTGTAATGTCGAAGGGTGCGTCCCCAGTGAGCCACGGGGAATGGCTGGCGCAACGAGAGCGCCTCCTCGTCTTTTTTCCGGAGGCAAGGGAGAAGCCGCGCGTAACCGCGATAAGCCACGAATTGTACCAGGTTGTGCCTCGAAAGTCACCTCTCTTCCACGGTGCTGCGCACCAGAAGAGCGGAGGGCGGAGCGGGCAACGAGGAGTAGCAACTTTATAGCGGCGGTGCATTGTAAGAGGATGTAATAAAGCACGAACTGCTGAACACCATGACTGGTCGCACACGTCACCCATAACGCGATCTCTTCTCCGTGTCCGTTAGAACGATCACCACCGTACGACTTCCGATCCGACCTCTTAAAGCGCGCGTGTCCCACGCGCCGGCCGTCTATGGTCGCCTTCAGCAGCGACGCTTCGCCCACTTTGCAAAGGGGGCAAGAGTCGGAGTTGCGCGAAGAAGCTTGGCCTTTGAGAAGAATTTGCACGACTCTCGAATCGTTAATCGCTGCCTTTGTCCTGGACGCGATCTGCTCGATCGATAATGCAGATTTGCGAGATCGTAATGAGATTAGCGGATGGAATATTCGGGGTCTCGTGAGAAAGATCCGGGCTTGAATCCCATCGGTCATCTTGGGATTTTCAGGAGATCAAACGGTTTGCTCAGGGCGTGGATTGCGTGCTAAGCAAACATCGCGATCAGCGATAGAAATTCGATGAGGATGCGGAGGGGAATAATGTAAGTTGCGAAAGTGATGAAGTGCACCTTTATACCGTGCGTGTTTATCGCGCAGAATTTGCCTCGAGGATATTTGATCCATCTCGAAGTGCGTTTCGAATGCAGCCATTACCGTGCATTTCCGTGTAGCTGGATGATAAAACGTTTAATTCGAGGCTCGGCGATTGCGAGCTCGTATTCGCGCATTCTCAAATTTAATTTGTAATTTCGACGGCTTACGACTTAATTGTGTCGCATTACGCGTCAGAGCAATGCACTGAATCGATTATTACATATTTACATGGGAGACATTTTTTTATATAGAACGTCGATCAAATTCGAGGACCAATGCGACGGGATATTGAATAAATGCGAACAGCGTTAAAATGATATATAAAAAGTTAAGAAATATCCATTATCGAATTTGCAGTTACGTTTTATGACTGACGTATTTAAATTTTTCGCTGATTATTGCCTCTGAAACGTTTTTGAATATTCTAACAATTTAAGGTAGCTCTTATTCAAAGCTGTCGGCAATATCTTAGAGGTGCATATCATCACTTTTGCGGAGTTCAAGTTATTTAACTAGCACGTTTTGTTCGCAAAGCTAAAGAAAATTAGCGATGGATAGTCGTGTATTTCTTATAACATATTCTACCCTTTTAATACTCTAATACCTTCAATCGCTATACGTCGATATATCGATTCTTCGAATAACAATCCGCACCTTTTACGATCCTTGAAAATCATTGAAGCACGTTTGTGGATATTGGATATATTATCAAACCAATAGAAATGACTGGAAAATATTCGTATATCACTATAAAACACTCCAAAAATATCTAAGCGATTCGGATATTTCTAAATCTCACCACGTAGTTTGCTTGGGTATTAAAAGGGACAATTCGAGTGCCATGCAGCGCATTTCGTTCCCCCATTTCACACACGACGAACTGCAGCAGGCGCGACGGCGCGTTTCCCGATGTATTTTGCACCTGTAAGATAATTCTCTGGTTTGTGTGTACTATATATATACATATACATACCTACATATATATATATGTATGTATCTATGTATGTATGTACGTACGTATGTATGTATATACATCTCCTCCAATCAACGAGGTATCTCCTGGTGAAGTCATCCTATTATACCGCTTAATAATCGTGTAAGATTACAAGACAATTAGAACGCACAAATTTAGCGTATCAACACTGAGCCCCTGTTATCGTTGGCACGTTTCATTCACTCTTCTCCGAATCCCCCTGGCGTTCGAACGATTAATGCATTACGGACCGTGCACCGAACATTTACGCGCTTTCAAATCCCACTTCCCCATGCGCCACGATACGTTCTTCATCGCATATAACTCTGTGCCTTTTGTTACCAGCCATGATTCGACTACGGTCGGCGAACGTAAAGCATGCGTTGAAAGCTTCATTGGAAAAACGATGGAAATCGTTAGCGGCTGCGTCAAGTCGAATGTGCGCTTAGTTTACAAACAATAAATATTGCACGCTGCAAACGTCATAAGTCCATCGGTCCGTAAAACGTTAAAGAAATATCGGCCGCCAACGACCGACGAATTCACCAATTTGTTGCAAAAAAGTGGTTCAAGGATTTAAGAAAATATAATACCAATTAGAGGAGAGAAAATGCATTAATTTCATGCTTCACTTGTTATGCAATTTTATGAATTTATTATTGGTATTCGATGGCGTATAAATTCAACGTGTATAACTTTCACACTAAACTCGGTATACGTAGATTTTTTGTACGAGCGGAATTTTCTTTCTAATCAATAGAGTATCTTTAATATGAGAAAGTATCCACATATAAAAACGCGATTTTCTTGGCTACTAATTACTTCAAAATTCTTGAACGACTTTTTCTAACACTCTTTGCATGTCTCATACGATGCAGTTGGGCGAATCGTGCTTCACAAATTGGAAACTGAAAGTGTATAAGTCTTCTCAAGCAAGTGCTTCGATACACTTTACTACGTTGAACGTAAATTCGAAATTTGTCGCGCGTACCAACCGGTAGATCGACTTCCTTAACCGACGTTTAACCCCTTTGCCGTGGCGGAGCTTGCTTATAACCGCTGTCGCTTTACGGTGAAGCATGAAAACATGGCCTCAAGGCGCCTCTGTGCACGTGCGATGCTAAGATTAACCGAATTTCACTTCATGGCATTATGGCGGCTACTCATGGCAAAGGGGTTAATTTACAGCAGATATACATGCCATTGTCGGTCCTCTAATAACTCTGATAACGCCTATCGGTCTCGTTCGATCCTTCGAAATTGGCGGATTTAGCCACGAAGCACTACCCTTGTGCGGAAGAGCGAGCTTCGATCGCGCGCTTTGCCGTGGTCAAAATTATACGCTTCGCGTATCTCGAGCGGAGTATCGCAAGAAATTCATATCTTGCCGCGGCTTCGCTTTGTTCCTAACAACAGTGGATAGATGTACGTTGCTGAGGCACGTTTACTTATTCTCGCCAATGAACAAGCTCTTGGTACACGTCGACTGCGCATGGGCTGCGGACTATAGTGATCATTAATAGACAGAAACAACTTGCATTACGATGACCGATTGCCATTTGCCTACAGCAGACGCGCGAAACTGATATCGCATCAATCTGACGAACGACACGCAAGGATATCTTATACGTACAACGTCTGTACCTTACGACTTTCTCGAGAAGTCCTTTATATCCTTCTATTACACTTCTTAGGAACAATAATATTGGGTGAGCGCAAAAGTTCGCGCGGAGTTCCTCACAACTCCATCTATCGAAACTCCGCACGAACTTTTGCACTCGCCTAATATCTTGTACGCGTATTTTGGAAATTTCTCTCGTAACAAGGATAGACGGGTAAAGGTTAACGTATAGCGACGCTTTCTGGCTTCAGACGACCGGGTCCACTTCCACGGCAAATGCGTATCGACTGTTTGTTCAGGCGTTGTCTCAGCAAACGTCCACTATAGCGATTGTACCCACGAAGGAATAACATAGCACTCTGGATATTCGATAGCGAAAGGGTAGCGAAAGGATCACAGCGACGAAATTTCCCGCGCGTACATTCGGTATTGATCTTAGATCTCTTCGTAACGTCGATCTCCATCGAAGCGAGTTCGTTTCCCAAGATCGAGTTTATTTCTCCTGGGGCGATCCGGCAAGATGTAAAAGCGCCCGGAATTAGAGATTCAAAGCTCCGCCATTCCGCTCAAGGTTAAGCCGGCACTCCGTGCAATATTCTCGATTTACGAGGCTGGTTGTAAGTGGAATTTATCGCGGCACAGGAAAGTCAAATTCCACGCACGTGTACAAGCCGGCCCCCATAATTCACCGAAAGCTGTGCGTTAAAAATTCGCGCCCAGCCGAACGGATCGTAAACCCCCTGGGATATCCACCTGGACAAATGATTACGTACGGTTTAACGTATCCTTGGCCACTTTCTCCCCGGCGCAACGAGTTTTCTTTGTGTAATGCACTTCACACAGATGTTATTTCAGTATGCGTGGATCAATTAGGTAATTTTTACGCCTCTGTGTTCTTCACCCTCTTGACCCCCGAACGTCACGTCACTGTCTCCCACCGATCATCATCGTGTATGTACTAGCAGCTTTAACCCCCTCCAGTATTGAACAAATACGAATGGCTCGATACGGGACGCCTCGAGGAAACGTACCACAGAATTCTCTATGAATGCCGAGTAGAACAATGCGCGGGTGTACCTGCGCGGGCTGCGATGTCTGGGAGATGTGCAAAAAAAATTCCGACAAAGGCCAATTGTGCGATTTATCCTTGACGATCTTGAGGTGGAAAAGCAGTACGAGAAAGAAACGTGCTCGTAAAACCGTTCGTCATCCCTGGATCCTTCGGACGTGAGGTGTATATCGCGAACTGAGTAATATCGAATGTACTTTGGTATCTTCGGGGAAAGAGGCGCGAGTGCGGTTATCTTATTTTAAAAAACGATCGCCCCTTATACTTACGAGGGAATAAGACTTTGGTAGTGGAGGCTACCGCTGTACGATTGCCGCGGGGAACGCAAACCGTGTTTTCTCCTCGATACGAATTTCACGTTCCATCTGGACAAACATGTGTACATAATCCGAGTATCGATAAAAATCAACTGAAATCTTCCTCGAGGAAATTGCTCGGTGTATTTCACGGTAGATATCCATAGAGATCGACATAAAGAAGAAAGGTAACGAGGGATGAAATATTCCAAAATATCTACGAAAATCCTCATTATCCGAAAATAATATCACCGAAGGACAGGGAAAGGATCAGAATTCGCGCCACGATTCCGAAGGTACCGAAGTTCCTAAAAGACGAAGCCAACGAGCGGAAAATATTCTAAAGATATCCCTAAAAAGCATCGTTCTCCGAGATCAAAGTAACATCGCCGAAGGACAGGGAAGGGACGAGAATTTGCGACACGATTCCGAAGGTAGTAAAGCTCAAGCCTGTGGTACGCGTCCTCCTCGAAATCTGCTGCTTCGTCGAAGCTCGGCCGCGCGGTTGCTGCAATGGGGGAGCCCTTCCGTGCCGGGCTTCAGAAGTGCGCAGTCCCGATGGAAATCGGCAAGAGGGTTCAGCAACATCAGCAGCAGTCAGTCCACCAGACGAGTTGTCGATAGCGCAGTACCTGCTACCTCACTGTATAGAAATTGTCTTTACTTCCACCGTCCCCGAGAGCCCATCGGCCGCGTGATATCGTCAACCTTCCAATTCCGCCCATTCGTTCGTCCCTCCTCCCCTCTCTTTTTCTCTTTTTTCTTTCGACTCACTTTAAAGTAGAGCGCAAGCTTCCAATGCACGCCGGGGGCCATTTGACTATCATTGCCCATGCACTGTCCTCCGTCAGATTTCCGCGATGGCCGGTGCAAAGCACGCGATGACTTTGCCGGAACAGTGCGGCCCGAATACCTGGGAGTGTCCTTGTACAAATAATACCCCCCACGACTGGTTTCCTAGAAAGTTGTCGCAAAGGCTTCCGCCGTTGGGTTAGCGCCTTGACTGCCGCAACGGTACGCTGCTGATCGCTGCTGTTGGGAGAAGATTACTGGAATCGGTTGGAATAACCGTATATTCCATCTGAGATGGGGAGTTATATGATTGGTTGGGTGGAAGTGAGAGGTAGACATAGCTTTGTTCGTTTATCATCGGGTTTTGTTAATACTACTTGTTTTACGGGATTTGGAGATAAGGATGTGTATCTTTAAGACTCTGTAAACGAGTGCGATCTTTAACGATTAGACTGATAAAATATATTTGTAGTTTTCGTAATGAATGTTCACAAAGGGGTATTGTGACGTACTGGATATAGCATCTCGAATTTAAACTTCATCCAGCAACTTGAATAAGTGTCTACGCGATATACATATCCTAAACCCGGTGAATCGAGTTAAGTCAAATGGGCGTGACGATCAATGGTGAAAGAAGTAAATGAACGAAAGAATACAATATTTTCGCAGATCATTTGACGATGACAATGACAATCGCATTACGAGATACTTTATTATTTGGGATTATATAAAACTTTCTGCGATGTAGCCAGCGAAGCGTACAAGTTATTGGGCAGTCAACGCGTTAACCTTGACGGTCTATACGTGATTTATCGACACTCTTAACCTTATGCGGTCGAACAGCACCTTCCAAACACGATCGATCAGACATTCGAACATCTCCCCAAGGAGATGCAACGTACATTCGTTGTCATCAATTTTATATTTTCCCGCATCCCAAAATGCTTCGCATCGCCTCGAGTAAAGTCGGGGCTGCTGGCAGCTCGCTGTGTAGAAAAGTACCGCAAAGGGTTGAGCCTGTGCCGACTTTGACCTCAGTGTGCAACCAACACCGAATTGCCTGGACGATAATCGTTGTAGTGCCTTGCTGTAAAGTCCCTGGATCCGCAATAGCACAGAAATTCGACATCCGTTTCGTCACGATCGGTTCAAACTTCCGACAATGTCACTCAGGACCGATACTCATACACAGAACTCACGCTCAGAATCGAGGAGGCCGCATTGTATTCCGAAAGTCATCGCCTGGCCCGCATAATACGGTGCGTCCCAGAATCGATGAGCCATTTCAATGAGAACTGGTAAATATATCAAAGCCGATATATACTTTTCCGTTTACCATTTCATTTTGATGCACAAACACAGATTGAATCGCGAATCTCGAGTCTAGATTTTATTTAGGTTTGACTACCTCGTCGTATACCGTTCCAGTCCTTTGGAATTTATTCGCAAGTTTGTGAATCGCTTTCCGAAGGACCGGTCTTATTAAATCCTCTCTGCCAATTTTTCTCTTGCTTACATTTCGTTCCTTCAACGCTGGATATTACGACAAAGATGCGTTCTTATGTGTTCAATAATGATAAAATAATACTTATAAGACATTATACAATGATTATTACAGTTACATATTTATATATTTTTGACAGACACTAAACACGATACATATCGATAAAAATGATTTTAACCCTTTGCGCTCGACAACCTTTTCGCTATAATAGAGTAGCAACTCGTAATTCTCGTTCGATCTTCGAGTCGCTCAGTTGTCTGCCTTCTTACTTATTTTTCTCCAAAGTATAGGTGTACTACTCCTATCGCTTGAAAGTTCAAGAAAATCCAAAGCGACCAAAAACGCCTCTCACTCGCCACTCCAGTTGCCGCGCGTAACTCCGTGGCGTCCGAGAGTCGCCTCTCGAGCGCAAAGGGTTGTCAAAAATTTGCTCGATTTCATCGAATATAGGATAGTCAATTCTGGGACGCACCGTGCAAAGGGACGTCGAAACGTAGCGAATCTACTCGCGAATGTTCCTCGACGGTCCGTCGATGCTCTCTCGTCCGAGCTTCGTCCAAGTTCGTTCAAGGAAATTCCTCTGTACGTATCATCGACGGTCACCCGAGTGCGCGCGACCTACGTTTTATGGAAATTTGCTTGGGGCGCTGGCCGTTGAAGCCGCTCGATGGGCTTTTCCACGTAATCCGAAATACGTTTGCGGCGTGGACGCATCTGTGTGCGCGCATGAAACGCGTTAAAGGCGTACGAGGCATGGCAAAAAGTCCGAAATGGAAATCTACGGAGCGCGGAGAGTGTCCCGATAACACGTCCGTCCGCGCGTCGTTAATTCTTTGCCGACGGGACGCCTGGTTTAGTTTAATACGCATTTTCTGGTTCGACGATATCCCACATTGTTCCTCCTCGTCGAGGCACCGCACACTTTTCGCGTCCATCTATCGAGTCCCCGTTACAACTTTCTCGAGACTTTGAGAGACCGATGCTCGATGTATATATGCACGCGCAGCGGTTACCATGAAGAATTTACGATGCCACCAAGTGGCAAGATATCAGCGCCCGTCGGTTAAGCGTTAAGACGATCGAATTCGATCCTCCCCGCTGGGGACAGTCGCCTTGCGCTTTGCATCCTATAAATTATTCTCGCTTCTCCGCAAAGTCGGCGCGTAAGGACGACGGCCCTTCTGGAAACGAGAAGGGCGTAGAGCCGCGCGCGAAATATCGGCGGTGATTTTCATTGAGAACCAAGTTCGTGGATAGACATACGGATAAATAGCTTCTCGAGGTTTCCTCGGTGAAGTGCCAAGGCGATCGAATTCGATTCTTCTCGAACGACGGAGAGTATCGCCACGTTATTCGCAGGCTCGTGGCCACGAGGCGGCGGCTCGAGCTTTGCCTTCGTACGATCGACCATTAGCCGTCGAGGATACGAGCGAGCTCGGCTTAAACTAGTTCGAGGATATAGCAAAAAGCCTGCATGTGTCACAGCAATGCGCACCGTGTATCTCGGAAGCGTTGACGCGCAGGACTCCGACTTAGACGCTCTTTATCGTTTACCATTACGTCGGTCCGTTTCCTCTAACTTTCTCTCTCTCTCTCTCTTTCTCTCTCTTTCTCTCTCTCTCTCTCTCTCTATCTGTCTCTCTCTCTGTCTCTGTCTTTCTCTAACTCTATCTCTCTTCGCAACGCGTACCGCGCCGAAAATACCGAAATTCTCGCCCCGGGCGACTTAAACGTGTGAATTAATCGATCTTCCTTTTTTTCTGTTTCCTCAACGCTCTAGTTGTTCAGGATTAAGCCTCTGCCAGTGTTAGTAAGTACCGCCACTTGATCTGGTGTGATTGGACTGCTGTAGTTAGAAGGCTATGCGTTTATCATACATACCTATAATACATTACGCTCGTGTACGCACGTACCTCTGCGCCGCGCGAGTCTGAGTAAATGAAAAAAGATAGAAGGGGACTGCATGGAGCTGATCGTTGATTTTTTTATACGAACTTTACGACGAGGTCGATGTAACGCGAATATCGTGGTTCTCCGATCGATCATTGGCTTTGCGAGTTATCGAAAGAGTAAAGAGTTCGGATAGAATATTTTCAGTTGTTCGTAAATGTTCGTTACGTGTTCTGATCTTTGCCGCTCCTTAAATTTAAACGCGGATACCGCAAAACGCGCGATTTGTACCGCAACTTCCGCTTTTTATCGCGTCATTTAATTTTTGCAAAGGGTAAATATCCAGAACTGCGTTATTACACGTTGCATCCGGGGATACTAAAAACTTGCAGTTTAACGATAAATACACTCGCAAATTTTAGAATTTACCTAACATCGCAAGCATCGTATCCTTTGTTTCCAGTCTCGAAAAAATTCCGGACCAAATTCACAATATCGTATTTCTCGCGCAGGCTCGTAGTATCGTCGAAGAAAAGCTCGAAAATTTCGGCGAATGCCCGCGCGTTATTCGAAACGATCGCGGTCTCGTGCGAGCGACCGCGCGTCGACAGCATCGCCGTCAATTTCCAAAATAACCGCGGATCCCCTTTCGGAAAACCATTGTTTACTCAGAGTCGCGCGGCGTAATCATCCCACCGTCTATAATTCGCGGAAAAAATGGGCCTCTACTCGGCTACCCCGCCGTTTATTGCGCTCCTCCGGTCGTCGATTTCACCGCCAGACGCTTTACCGAGTTTCTCAGCAGCGGGCATCGCGCACGCCTCCGTTGATAAGTATCAGGACACACGCGGAAAATCGAGCAACTTTCAACCGATCGCAAAAAAATTATCAAGCCTCCTAAGGATTTTCAATCTGTTTCCATCCTTCGTGTATAATCTACACATATATTCAACATTACGATAAGAAACACATAATTACGTAACATTAGATGAAGTATCCGTCGAGTCTACGTGTCATCGGAATATTCTAATCGCCGCTTCACCCAATTCTGGCATTCCATACACGTTAAAAATGATTCTATAAGTAACATTGAAATCTTCCTCTTTATCTCCAATCCAATCAAAATTCTAATTTCACACGACGTACCTCTTTAGTCAATTCGATCCAAGGATCTTTAAAACACCCACGAAATCATCCTCATAAGAAGCACATATATTCTCATACAATTACGCATCGATCCTTGCCGAACGCGATGTTCCGGATAATCAAATGATCGGAGTTGCCTGAAGAAACATATAAAACAAAGCGATGGAAAACAAGGACATCGTAAGAAACGTTCAATCCGAGGAAACGGTCGCGTTCACCGTGAGAACAGGGTTGTGTCCCAATGCTTACGAGCGGGGGTGTGCGGGCACGTATCCGCGACACGAGAAAAGGGCTGCGTTCGCTGCGCGAGGCCCAGGGCGCTGAAAGCGCGAGAAGGCCCTCTCTTCTCTCCAACCCGTGCGACCGCTCCTGAGAACGAGACAGGGAACCACGATGCTCGCGGCGGGCTCATTAATCAATGTTCGCCGCGCAATGCCTTTTGTGCGAGGCTCGCAGCCGATGCGAGACGCGGATCAGTGCGGAGCCATTGAATATCGCGGGCACGTTTGATTTGGCGCGCACCACCAGGCCTCTGCGAGTATCCGCCTTGGTCTCCATAAAGACCCGGATCTTCCACTCCCCCTCCACCCTCGATTCCTTCTTTTCCTCCCCTCTGGTCCGCGCTCAACCCTTGGAACACCGTGGTGGGACACGCTCACCCCAGGAAAACCGTGGTCGTGGATCGACGAGGGGTTTACACGCTTTCTAAATGAATATAAAAGTGGTTTCCGACTTTACGAGGTAATTCATTGGATAGCTTGATTTTTGCATCGTCATTATTCGCCTGTGAAAGTATTAACTTGGGAATGCGTGTATTTTGCGGGTAATGTATTGTTTGAGACCTTCCTCTGTCTCTCCTTCTCTTCCTGTTTTCGTATTCGTGATTAACGCTTAGAGTACCGTGGTTTGAAGACGTGGTTACGTGCTTTGGAAATGTTAGCAAAACCGGTTTTCGATTTGAGTAGTTAAAGGATGATGTCAGATCGGATGGAACGTTTGGGTACTTTAAGGGTTATTTTCTTCCTTTCGATGCTTTCTTTTTTATAATGGAATGGCGTAAAGGCTTTATCGAACGGTTGGTCGGTGAACTTGATAAACGTTTGGGACGCATTGGATATTAGCACTGACTAGATCGGGGGTTGGCAGAATTTCAGCGAAAGCATGTACGGTAAATATCTTGAATCGCGTCGACGAGGAATAGCAATTTAAAATGTTTACTATTTTAATGCCAATAAAGTAACACCGAGCATAAAATATTTGCTTAAAAATGATGGATAAATATAAAGTACTTTTTTACTGGAATTTAGATCAATATTAGCCGAATTAGCATTGCCGAAAGTTATTATACATTCTCATGATAAGCCAGTAATCACCAATGACGCTACGCCATTAACGTTTAAAAACACCGTATTACGCGCATTAGGAGCGCCAAGTATCCAAAAATAATTACACGCAAAAGATCTCGATTCGATACAATAGCAACAATAAGTGCGTTCGTAGAATCGTTCCAGAGCTTTTTTAAATCCCATACCGTGGCCCGTGAAAAACGGACTTCATTAGCAACTCGCGACCCGCCGACCTCCGACCCAGATTTTAAAAAAATACAACCATTTTAGTTTTTATTACAACCCGATAACAGCCGCGCTGTTCTCCAAACGAACGAAATTGGTTCCTTCGCAAAAATACTCAGTCGGCGTACTCATTTCCAAAATCAACCGACTCGAACAACGCCTGCTCCGATCACCGCCATTCCAGCTTATAAACATTCCGGGGATCCGGCCCACGCGAAGGAGCGTTCGCCAAACTTAATAATATTCGCGCAGGACTGGTGGGCGCGCCAAACTTTTCCCAGCCCCCGGACAAGCCTCGCGTAGCCCCGCTATCTTTACGAGTTTATCAAAACGAACGACTCGGCAAATGGTACGTGCACCAGCGAAATGCCATTCTCATCGTCACCGTGCATCACCATTATATATACTTCTTCATACGCCGTTCGTTGATCCATACATTCACGTAGAGCCCGAATGCATATATCCGCAGCGCGCATATTCATACATGCGTCCGTGTGCGTGTGCCTGTGTAAGTAACATGCAGCAACTAGTGCTTTAGCTTCTCGTTAAAAGGAACGACCTGTGTATGTGCGTCTATGTATATAGGTATCGCCAGGCGATCGAACCCTGCGTGAAAACGCATTAACGGCGAAGCATTCCGTGAAGCTCTCGTTATCCTCCTATACCGAAAAAGGAGGCCTGCCCCCCTTCCCCCCCTCCACCCCCCACCCACGTGTCCGACGAGTGTATCGTGCAAAGTATCGTGCAAAGTATCGTGCAACCCTTTGGCGAACGAGATCGTTCCGCACGATTCCAAAGCGTCGATGCAGCGACGCCCCCTTGAACCAGCGACGCAACCCTTTTTGGCGCTCAAGAAGCGCACAGTAACCACCGCGCTTCCCCCCCCCCCTGCCCCTTTCGTTGTGCCACGAAAAGAAAAGTCGAGCTACGAGTCGATCGCTGGTCAGAGACGAAAAGCGCCGACGTAGGAGGGCCCAAAGTCCCTAGTCGGAGCAACCAACCGAACCTCCTCCCCCTCCGTCGGATACGTTCGAGTTGTGGAAAAGATAGCGTACGTCGACGAAAGGAACGGGCGTTGCGATCCGACAAAAGGAAATTCGTTTCGATAGCCGCTCTACGCAGGGCCTGCCGCTACTGCTTACGTATGTCGCATATCTCGCTTAAACCGCAACATTTAGATTCATTTGCAACGTACTAGTTACCATAAGCAGCCCAATCAGCGATCGATGCGATCGTAGATCGAAATTCCATCCACATATCACGAGCAGACGATTATATTACCTTTAATGTGACCTGCGACTAATCCGATTAGCCACGGTGATCTCGATTGAACGTGGGGCCGAGGGAGATGGAAAAAAAATTGGGCCTCGTGGGGGACGCGAAGGATTTCCATTAACGTATCGCGTATACAGGAGTGTCTCGGATGTTCTCTCCTCTTATATGCATATAGGGTACTTTTACGTAAAAGCTTCTTCGCAGTTCTTGCCGACCTTTCGCAGAATTTTTTCGCACAATCACTTTGGAAAATTTTCCCGATCGACTTCTCGGCGCTCTTGTATTTTCAAGCGAGATCATCGATGCTGCACAAAGGTGCGATTAAGCACAGCAGGCCTTAAAACCGCTTATTTCTGTACCGACAGATATTCGTTCGTGCACAATTCGACTACGATCCTCTGGAGGACGAGCTGATACCCTGCGCCCAAGCCGGTATCGCCTTCAAAACCGGCGACATCCTGCAGATCATCAGCAAGGACGATCACCATTGGTGGCAGGCGCGGAAGGACAACGCGGCAGGTTCCGCTGGCTTGATACCTTCTCCAGAACTTCAGGAATGGCGTATCGCTTGCATGGCGATGGAGAAAAATAAGCAAGAACAAGGTAAAGGATTTCGTTGAATCGCGCGCGGATGCGAAGGAGGAAAACCACGCGCGCACGCGTTTGCCTCTGCCAGGATTCCAAGGCGATCCTTACTTGGGCCCCTTTGTCGATCCTGCATAAAAGGATCGTTATTGGGTGGTCTTGGGTAACGATTCCGCCCAAATCTTGGGAGTGAGCGGGGCTCGACAGGACCGAGTTTCTCGAAGTTACGAGAGTGTGAGCGTTGAATCGTTATAAGCGAGGCATTATTAACGTTAAGCGCCCTTGGAGATTTAAGATTGGTGATGCACTCGAGGGTGAATTATACAGGGTGGCCCGAAGATGAGGGAGCAAACGCTGGAAATGATTTCTGCTCGCTTTGGGATTGAAAAAAGATCGTATTGATTTAGATTTGAAATGTCCTCGTTTCTATTATGAAAACGAATATTTTTGTAGCCGAAGTTTGGCGGAGGATTAGAAGATATTATGGACGGAAATGTTGGAATTGTCAGATTTCTAATTCTTATCATATAAGTCAATTTGACATTGAGTTATACAAAGAGAAATGTGCAAGTGAATTAATGAACAAGATAAAGTAGTTTGATTGAGTAAGACTGCTTCGATCAAAATCGACTCGTGCTTCTCAGGATCTGAGAAATAATTTCTCGACCTGCGAGAATATACATCAAATATTGTCCTTAATGGAACTTAAAAAAAGGAAAAATCTACTTCCTCTTCAAACTTCTGCAAACTGTCCAAACCAATTTTTAATATCCCCTCTTTCAGAGAAGTGGATGTACGCGTTAAAAGGATTAGAAACTAAGGATTTTAGTTCTTGATAATATTTCAACATAACACATTTTACTTTTATATAACTTCCTGTCGTACACTCCATTCATTTCCTTCCTATTTTATAACTCAATACTGTATAAAAACAACGCTTTTAATCAGTCTCCTTGACTAATTACGGATATTATTGAAAAAATCGAACGTCCTCTTTTCGACCTCAAGGCGAGTCCGCTAACTCCTCGAAGTGTGTTCTCTCATTTGTAGGACACCCTGTAGAGGGAGGAAAGAGATAACCGTAGGTTCCAGCAGATCGCAGTGTTGCCTTTAATTTAAGATCAGGATTACAAAGGCTGCGCTTATCGAAGAGCGCGCCAACTTCGCCGCGCTTTTTTTTCCTCATCATCGCCACGTCGTCCGTCACGATAAACGCTCCGGTCGATCTTCACCGTCGCCATAAAACGAATGTGTCGATGAAAATGATGTCATGTATGTGTTGCTGGCTGTACGCAGATCTCGGCGGAGCATGTGGTATCGCTGAATGTCGATGGTTTTCATCCAGTAGGGAAAAAAAAAAAAAGAAAAAAAAAGAGAGGACGGAAATGCGCATCGAATTAGGCTGCACGGCGAGTCGCGTTTCAAATACACGGCGGATTGACATTTAAATACGCCGTTTGCGCGTATACGCGAAATAACCAATCCGTAATTAAACAAAAAGGCGGTACGTGCCTGCGAAATATCATTTCAGGCCGCTGCCCGCGCAATTGCATTTGCGCGGCCGGCGTTTTTAATCGCCCCGAATATTATAAATTTTCGATCGAGGCTGGAAACGGGGGCGGGTTTTAACTGCAATCGTTATCGTCGACGAGCGCGCGGCCGAATTTTCGCGATATTCCTCGAGGAGGGACGGGAGGCCTTTCCTTGCCGATACTTCGGGCATAAATCGCGGGGAAAACTCATAGCGTTGACTGCGCGATGGAAAAACCTTTTTGTCTCGAGGAGGGATCTCTCTTTAATGCGAAAGTTGGCGCACTCCAACTTGTGGGTAAACAGGGCATATAATCGTTTATCACTTTACGGCACGGAAAACAAGGATGAACGACACCGCCTCCGCAACGTATGCGCATTAAAATCCAATTAGCGGGATAGGCACGGGCTTAAATCACGGGACAAGTTTGCTCTACTCTCCAATTGGTCGCGAAAGTTTTAATTAATTCTCTACGCCCAACTCGTTTGCCAAAATATCCGGGATTTGCGCATATCCGCGGATTTACCGCGCTGCCCTGTTATCGTATATTCGCCAACGATGTTTCAAAGTCGTCCTCCAAGGATTTTCACCCCTGGCAACAAAATCGGCTTGCTTTTGCCGGAGCTCAGAACCGAAAAGGGGAATGGCCCCGGAGCCACGCGTTAATTATCGCGGTTAATCCCACAAAAGTACACTTCGTTCAATCACGCGAGAACGTGCACGGTGAAGTATCTAGACTTCAACGCGCAGTTGAGTAATGGCCTAAAATATTCCCAATTAAACGCTGAATTATTTGCGTGGCATAATTGTGCGAGCCGCGAGTTTCTATGGACCACGCGACACAGTCTCTGCCCCTTAATTGCGACTTTGAATATATGGTTGAATATATTGTTTATGGAATATGAACGCACAGAAGTTGTATAAACACCGAGAGCCTTTAACGTGATTAAATGGAAAGCCGCGCCTTTGGCTCCGAAATAACCACGCCGGTCCAATTATGGGATTTATTTTATGATACTGTTATATTTTTCTTTTCTTCTTGTATATACATATACGAACTCTTGCCAGAATTGTCTGATGTATAAATCATACGGTAATTTTGCGGATCGCTCTACCTTCCATTTTCTCTTCAACCGCACCGACCGCCGAGGTCATTCGCTCCGATCGAAATTAAATTACTCAAACGTATCCCCAATTTGCGAATCAGGATGATGTAACACGTAAAATCACGTGCGATTTCGCGCACCAAAAAGTACCGGGAGGGCAATGAAAATGAATATCGAGAATTTCACGAAAGTCAACACGCCGAAATGCGCGGCATTTTCGGGATGAGCATTTTCTATGAAAAAAAAAAAAAAGGAAAAAACGCAAAAACAGATTTAACCAAATATACAGCGTAGTGGGAGGCGCAGTATCATCGTTCGTCCACGTTACATTCGGCGTTATGCGAGTGGCATGAGAGGAGGACTGATTAGTAGGGGGATGGAAATATAGCTTGATAATGATAATTGGCTGCAGTGATATATCTGTTATTGTATGTTGTGCGGGGCTAGATGCAGAAGGAGAAGGAGGATGTTCTTCTCACACCGAAGGCTGCGACGGTTCGACAGGTACGACTCTGCCTTCAGGTAGACACGTATAGAGTCACGTAGGACCGTGTAGACGCATGAAATACAGAATACTCGTTCCATGCTTCCAATACACGCATTATTTAGAAGGTCGGCCGACATCACGTGGAGCGCTGCTTCGAATTACAAAACAAAGGACGGTCTGATACCAGCAGGTACAGAAAGTGGAGGCTTCAATTTTTGTGACACTAACGCGCCCTTGATTTTGTCGAGAACTCGACGATCGCCGAAATCGTTCGGTCGTTAACGTCGATCATCGAAGAAGAAAGTCAACCGGTTTCTTGTCTTACAAATCGATTGACTTACACGCGTATGAAAATTCCTTGTACACGTACAGAGCGAGTCACGATAATGCAGGACCTCGTAAAGCTCTCAATTTTTATTTACGGAGGAAATGTTTCGCGTGTGCTTTGCTTTATTTGATAAAAGGGACTCTAGAGGCTGCACGGAATATTTCGTAATCCTCCTCCTCTCTTTCGTTTGAAAGGACGCTGGCTCTCGGTTAACAGAATGCAGCGCATTTTTCTACCTAATTATTCAGATCATTTCGGGATAACGTTATGCTGGGTTTTTGAAGTAGCATTAGCACGAATCAAACCATTGCTCGAAAGAGAATATTCCACGCGAGGGCAAAGAATACTCGAGGTAAGCTTGAAATAAAAATGAGCAAAGAAGTAACGAGCGCATCACTTGGACCATTCGAAGTTCCCTATCGAGTAGTTTTTCTTATCGATCTTCTCACCATCCTTACGGAATATTCAACGTAGTCATTTTTGGCGCTTCCTTCAACCGTAAAACTTATTAGTTCGCATTACTCGTAGCTTTCGTACCAGGCATTGCTTCATCTCACTCACTCTCTCTCTCTCTCTCTCTCTCTCTCTCTCTCTCTCTGCCTCTCTCTTTCTTTCTCCAACATACAACGGTGCGGCTCTAAACACCGAGCGAACAAAAAGCGTGCTCCGTCTTTCTCACTATACTCACCACGCGTGTGCTTGATCGAAAGAATGGCTTCTCGAGGGAAAACGGCGGAGCGGTAAGATCCAGCGAGCGCCAAAAACGGGCGCCACGAGGAGCATAACGAGGGATAAGAACGTATAGTGTAATTCCACGTAAGGGGAAAACCTTAGAGGGGTGGCCATGGGGGGGCGGTAGGAACATCGAACAACCTCGCATAGCAAATTCAACGCTTCCATACAGCGTGCTTTAATGCATGCTCTCGCAAAACGTTTCACGCACTTAACGCTTGTTTCGCACGAACTCACTGGCAAGCACATCGTCGCAGCACAAACTGAGGGAAATGGCACGGATGGTCGGTCGAGTTTTGCAAACGATCCGGCGCGCGGTGTAATTCGAAGTAATCCGCGAGGAGCGCGCAGGAAAACGTCCGTCGGTTCAAGGACCTCCGAGGAGGCGACGGCTTTAAGTCGGCGCATTCCTCGCCAACACCCACGACCCGGATCCCCCCTCCCCTACCCACCTTGGTGCATCGAGGCGGCGAAATGATGCTTTCGCGAGTCGTAGCCCCGACAATAGCTCGCCCTGCTAATTGCAATTGCACGCGAGTTTAAACGGCCGTCGAGCGAAAAACAAATACCAATTTCGTGTAACGTCCTCGGTAATTTGCAAATACCGAGGGCCCCCTGGGAGTGGGATTGAAAGTAAATAACGCGCGATTCGTTCGCGAGCGATGCCAGCGTTATTCTAATTATTGAACGCGCGGTTAACGATAAAAGTGCGTTATGACTTTTGAGATTAATAATTCGATATGTCGAGCCCTAGATTTTCATTTTGAGTATTTTGTCTGCTCCGCGATTATTTGTTTCGACATCTTACTCTGTTGTGTCGTTTAGTATAATGCGATCTCGTGCGGTTGCCTTTGCTAGGAACGAGGAATAGGCTGAGTCCTTGTTTCGAACAGTTGCTCTCGTGAAATACAGCGTTCTTATTCGCGTTACGATTCAGCATGCGCCATTTTATATAGCGTATAATGTTAATTAAACATCATAGAATATGTTGCACAAGGTACGTAAAAGAAACATGCATAAATGGCGAATTGTCGTAAAAGTATCCGCAACTTTCTATTTCCCAGCAAAGAGGATAGAGTTGCTCGGACGCTCTTGGTTACGCGGATGAATTTCGTTTTGTCTATTTAACGCGCTAAATCCATTTTCGGGAAGCGATACTCGTATTTTGCGGTCAAAAGCCCGGCCCATACCTCGCGCTGTTTCGCGTTTCGAATTTAGCTCCGCCAAACCGCTTTACCACGATGCTTTTACCCGGTGTAGTCTCGCTCTATCCCCGATACGCGCCCTACCGCCGACCATCCATGCTCCGGTCGCGACACTTTCTTTCTTGTTTTTTTTTATCAAGATCTCACGCATAAATTAGTCGACGGCCCTTTTATCTTCTCGCGTTGTGACCTGCTGGAACATCCTTCTCACTGGGAATCCCATATACCCTTGGTTATGGCTTCTTTGTAAACTGGCTGAGTGAATGAACTCTCTTTACCACTAGACAAGAATACGCTTACACAGTGATTACTTCCATGAAGTAGTTGGTTAATTACCTCGGCGCGGTAAGAGGCTTCCTCCAGGAGAATCCAGAGGCGATCGGCCAATAGAAGCTCTCGATGTTCACCTTACGGTCTTGTGGTGCATCGCGTATCAAACTAGATCGATTAAGACGCCTTGTTTTTCTATTCACGGATGCCTCACCACGAGGATTGGGCGATCCTCGTATGCGATAATTACAGCGTGAACGGTATTTTTCTCACCTTGCTTTGTTCCTCTGGAAACTTCGGTATTACGTTGAACTTTAAGTATCGCTAACGCAAAATCGATACTCCTCGTTTTGGTGATGTTGTGAAAAGATTTTTGAGGAAGGCTATGCAATCGATTTTGTGAGAAATCCCTCGTATATTTTTACGGGGATGCGTATATAACACTCGTGCTCGTGGTGTTCCATCGATTATCGGAAGAAACGAGGCCTTGCTCAACAAATTCTACCGTATCGTACCAAACATCGCACGATAGTTTGCAAGCGTTCGATAAAGTAACTATCGGAGGAAGGATCGGCAACTTTTTCGATCTTATTATCATACGAATAGGATTCCCTTGTGCAGGTGCGGTTGCGACTACTGATCTGCGTATGTTTACATTTTCAGTGAATTGCTCAATATTTGGCCGGAAAAAGAAGCAGTATAAGGATAAGTATCTTGCGAAGCACAACGCGGTCTTCGACCAGCTGGACCTGGTCACCTACGAGGAGGTCGTTAAGCTTCCCTGTGAGTTTTATGCGCGATAAACCAGTCATTTTTCGCGTACTCTTTGTACAAGTATAAAGCACAAATCGTGCGATCTATATTTTAGTAGCGCGAAATAAAAGTGAACAGCGTCGCAACCAACGTTTTCTCTTCGCCCAACAGATCCCGCCTTCCAACGGAAAACTTTAGTATTATTGGGAGCACACGGCGTTGGTCGTCGGCACATAAAGAACACCATTATCGCGAAGCATCCCGATAAATACGCTTATCCTATTCCACGTGAGTACAAAAATTTCTTCGTAAATCCCTCAAAGTTCCAATACGCTTTCGCGCGATGATAATATTTGCAGGATGAAAATCAGCATGATAATATTCGTCTGAAAAAAATTGTGCATCGTACAAATAAAAAAGAATCGTCGTTTACACGTTTAAACTTTAGTACTAATATCGAGAATACACGATCTCTTTTTCGAATCGCGTATCGAGCGAATGTTATATAATAACTTTTTTTGATGAAAGTCGACAATATGTATTATATTAAGATTTTTCTTGAAACGCGCTCGAGTTTTGCTTATACTTAAATTAAAGGTGCAGGGGTCGACTCCATGTGATTGCCAAGTAAATCATTTGTTGCAGATACAACGAGGCCTGCGCGGAGCGACGAGGAGAACGGTCGCAATTATTACTTCGTCTCCCACGACGAGATGATGGCCGACATAGCGGCTAACGAGTATCTCGAATACGGTAATGTCCAATGAATACGCCGCACAGTGGTGAAAGTTTTGATCGTAGGTGGACGAAATTATTGTCGAACGAGCTATGCTCCCTTGATACTCGAGCGTTACGATCGTAACATTTAATATATTCGGAAAGGAAGACATTTAACATACAGATGAGTTCTTTTAATTTATGCATCTTATTTGTAAAAAGTAAATAATGTAAAAATGAATGTCTGAATACCGTCTAACAACTGTTTTAGGAGAAGAACCGATACATATAGCAGATTTCGGCGGTTAATTATCTTCAGAAGTTGTCAAATAATTCATATAGAAAACGTATACAAAAAAATGTCGGCGTGAGGATGGTTAAAGTATTTTTTTTTAATGCAGGTTCATTCCTTCCTCATAATTTCAAATAGCAAAGAGAAAACATTAATTAGTTGTATATTTATTTATCGTCCATTTCATTATGCACGACACAAATATTCAGAAATTATTCATCAAGGTTAAATTGAAATTTCAGACCATATCTTATTCATCGACGCGCAGTAACGGATAAAAATAACACTACCGAGCATAACTGCCAGAATCCTTTCTTTCAATACGTTTATTAACATATATTCTAATCGTATTTATGTAATAATCGAAAAGATTTTGTCCAGCTAGAATCGAACTTTTTGCCACTGTATGCCAATTGTCGTTGTTCCGTGCGAGTTGAACATCTTTTACCATTGTTTCCGTCGTGCAGGCACGCACGAGGAAGCTATGTACGGGACGAAATTGGAAACGATCCGGAAGATCCACGAGGAGGGCAGGGTGGCGATACTCGATGTCGAGCCGCAGGCCCTGAAGGTTTTGCGCACGGCGGAATTCGCGCCTTACGTCGTGTTCATCGCAGCTCCGGTACTTCAGAACCTCAACGACGTGAGTATCCATTCTTTGGAAAAAATGCCGCCGATTTTCTATGGTGAATATCGGCGGAGCGAGCAGAAGAATGCCCAAAAAAATTTCTGAGACTTCCACCTCTGTTTCGATCCTCTATTCCTTCCAGCGCGTATTCTTTTTTGATAGAATAGATTTTGGTGGAGAAAAAGCGCGATTTCATATGAGAATATGTCGATGAAGACTTTAAATATATCAATGACGATTCGAGGGTTTTTTTATGATTCATATCCGGGTATTCAAAGGTACGATAATCGATGTTTATAAACTGTGGTAGATATTAAAAATCTATTTTCCCCGATATAGATATCGCGAGTTTTATCAGATTCTAAAAGAATCAATCGTTTCATCGATCTTTCATAATAATTTTGATAGAATAAAAATTCGCACAAATTAGCAACTCGACGACGTTCTCGATCGATGCGCAGAATTTATCACCGATCCACGCATATCCGGCTCGAAAATAATAAAACCAGGAAAGACAGTAAAAATCCTATAGACTCCCTTCATGCGTAACGAACATACTCAAAAGTTCGCCACGCGTCGAGTATCGTTCCAATACAACGTTAGCCTGGAGCGATACATTGTCAATTCATATCCAAAATTCATCACCGAACCACGCATGTCCGGCCTCAAAATAATAAAACTAGGAAAGACAGTAAAAATCCTATAGAGAGAGCTACGGCGGTGTAGTGAATAGCGGCCCGGACTTCCACGCTTCCACAAAAACCGAGTTCGAATCTGGCCAATAACCAATGCTTTTTTCACGCGATACCCATTCGTATATCGTACCTCTGGTTGTTCAGGACCCACCTTAACACTAGAACTACCAGCCACTTTCTGGGCATAGTTAAAACACCGCATACATATTTAAAAAGAAGGGGAGAGTAAAAGGAAATTTGAGTTAATGAAAATGATGATCCAAATACTGCATGAGAATCATGGAGAATCTCAAGAAATACATCCTTATAAAGCACTACGATTGTTTAAAGAAACGACTGACCGCTCATTTTGACTGGTTTGGTAGTTCTAGTGCTAAACAGTAGAGTCAGGGCCAAACAACCTTTAAAGCGGGTTTTCTTAGCAAGCCATCAAATTTCCCTAAAAACCTCGGCAGCAGTGCAAAACGTACCCTTCCCATCGCACTCCCGCCAACTCTCCCGTTATTGAAACAAATTCGATTCCTGCCGCGCAAAAAACCGCTCGCTAGAAAAACCCACTTTTAGCGATCGCTCCCAGAAAATTCACAAAAAATAAAAAAAACATAGTCTCCCTCCCCACTCAACGAGCACGCTCGAAAGCTAGCCACGCTTCCGATATCCTTCCAGTACGACGGTAGCCTGGAGCGCCTGGCGAAGGAGTCCGACACCCTGAAGCAGGCGTACGGCCACTTCTTCGACCTGACCATCGTGAACAACGACATAGAGGAGACGATCGCCCAGCTGGAGGCGGCGATCGAACGGGTCCACACGACACCGCAGTGGGTGCCTGTCTCCTGGGTCTACTGACAGCGGAGCTCGCCGACCCGTCACATCGTCTCAGCGGACTGCAACGGCTCGTCGAGGGCGAAGCAGTGATCGGCGCAGGCCGCGGCCGATCGCCATCGCCTCGGCGGAAGCTCGCCGGTCGCCTCCAGGCCGAGAGCAGGCCTCGGCTACGGAAGGTCGGCGGCAGGGCAAGCGTACACCGGACCAACCGAACGAACGAAGGGACGAGCGAAGGAACGAACGAGGGCATAGCCGACCCAAGGCCCAAGGGGCACGATTGACTCGAGTGCGTGACTCCGACCGTGTGTTCATTCGGTTCTTCTTCTTCTTCTTCTTCTCTCTCTCCAACCTCCCGCCCTCACACGACTCTGCGCCGGAAGTGACGCGGGGACAAGCGCGGGTAGCGGCTCTCTCGGGACGGCCAGGGCTTATTATTATCAGGGGGGCGCATCGGATCAGGCTGAATCGAGGATCGGAAGGATCGAGGCGCGATCCGGATTCCGCGTCGTTCTCGACTTCCTTTCTCATCGCCTCGCCTCCCTCTCGCTCTCTTCCTTACCCTCTCGATCTCACGCTTCCTCTATCTCTCTCTTCCTTAACCCCTCGATCTCACGCTTCCTCTATCTCTCTTCCTTACCCTCTCGATCTCACGCTTCCTCTCTCTCTCTTCCTTACCCCTTCGATCTCACGCTTCCTCTTTCTCTCTCTCTTATACCCTCGAACTCACGCTCCCTCTCACTCTCTCTCTCTCTCTCCTTTTCTATCCCTTTTTCTCCATTCCTATACTTTGGTACGCCGCTCCATTTACCCGCCTCTCCGCCTTGCCAATCGCCCATATCCCCTCCGACGATTCTCAGCCATCGCTCGTCACATTCCACGCGTCGGTGCGCGGACGACGAATTTATCAGGGTTCTTGAGGGCCGACGAGCAACGCGCGCAGCCTTGCGCCCAACCAAGGTCGGGATCGGCGCGCGCTTGGAAGGAGCGCGGCGAGGCACGGGCCCGGCCGTTGCGAGAAGCGGGACGCCGAAGAGGATTCGAGAACGTCGAAGGCGGTCGTTCGAGCTCCTCTCGTGAATGTCGACCGGGTGGATACGTTTGTACCGTATTACGAAATCTGTCGATCGACTATCCGTAACCTGTAATTGCCTCCTATCGTACTCTCTCTCTCACTCTCACTCTATCTCTATCTCTCTATCTCTCTCGCTCTCTCTCTCTCTCTCACACACTCTCACTCTCTCAGTCTCGTAATCTATTTAAACGAAAAAAAAATGAAGCTAGGACCGCGCTGCCGGAGGGTGCGAGGGGTTCGAGGAGAGCTCGCGATTCGATCGCGATCGAGGATCCTCGCCGAGTCTCCGAGGACGATCGCAGGACCGCTGGCAGACGCTCGTTTACCTGTACTTTTAAGCAGTAGAGAACTTTGCCAGTTTCGTCTAGTGACTTCTAATATCTAACGGGTGTTCACCTCCTGCCGCGGGACACGCGACGAACCTATATTGTATATGCGCGAGCGCCGCGTCCCTTTGGCGATTCTGTTCCCTTCCTTTCGGCTGTTTCGCACTGGGTTCTCCGCCGTTTCGAGCTTTCCTACTACCGCCGCGTTCGACATTGCAGAGTCAGGCTTGGCTCGCGGCGCGTGCGATCGCTCGCTCTGTACCTGTTCTCCCGGACTCGCCGGGCCGCGAGATTCCTCGCGCTCGGACGAGAATGGCGGCATCGGTCCCAGGACGAGACCTTCGCCCCTTTCGTCGAGCGATGGACAGCGCTTTAAGAAAAAGGGTCGCGAAGGGGGAAGCAAGCGCGGGGCGAAGGCGCGAGCGACGCGCGCCGAACGAGCGGGACTGCTCGACCGTCTATCACGAGGACAGCTTCCGCAGGATTACGTTTAAACGAAGCAACACATACACACGGACACAAATCAACAGTAAATAATCACTCGGTTCGCATTACACCCTCGTACAAAAGCGCGCATAATCGAACGACGAAGTGACAAAAGACGCGGTTTACTATAGGATATTTATAAAAAGCGTAAACTCAAATAAATAGATAGTCTATCAGCTATATGAAATAATACTAAACACCGTCTCACACCGATACGTTTAAAGAAGACACCGATGGCCGGCTAAGCGGCCGGCCGACAGACACGTATACATTATGAAGAAAAAAAAAAACAAAAAACTCCACACACACACACACACACACACGGTTAACGAGGAAAACAGGGGGGAAAAAAGGAAAAAAAAACATGCATAAGGAGACACAGAACACGGACACGGCAGCGACACGAGATTGCAGATTCACGAGATGCAGGATTTAACGACTAGGTAATTAATTACGAGTGATTAAATAAATTAATTGTGTAACTAATTAATAATGAATTACTAGAAGACTAATAGGAAAAATTTGCGTATGCAGCCCGTAGAACGAGGGAGCGAATGCGTTTGTAAGTTGGGGGCAGGGCGGAGGGGGGGGGGGGGCGACGCGCGCCCCCCTGGGCGCGCCAGATGCGCTGCTCGCGATCGGCATTCATGCGGCTTTGTTCAGAACTTATTCGATTGTAGCTCAAGTATCTTTAACGATCTCAAGACATAACGCACATACGCAACTCTCGTTCCGTTCTTCCTACTTCGCATGTATATCGATTGTCGCGCGCGCGCGCACGCGTGCAGCTCCTCCTCGAAGCGATCCTCGGAAGTCGCGAGGTGCCTCGGTGCGCCGCGTGTGCCGATCAAGGCGGCCACCTGGCCACCACAGCTCGCGTTGGATGCCTGCGAGATGGGGAATGAGGAGAACGGGTGGAAAACGTTCCGAACAGGCGCGGGTTTGTCGGCGAGGCCGAGGAAGCCGTTTGGTCGTTCAGCGACACAGGGATCGCCGCGCAAAATATTTCGACGAAAGCCCGTCGGTATGATCGTGTTGTGTGCATGAGAAATCGTCAAAAGCGCAAGAGGGACGAGTCGTAAGTGATTTTGTAATATTTCTTATAAGTTGTAGCTGCCATATCCAGTAATTAAGTACTAGGTGCGTTGAGTGATAATCTGACGACGACTGTTACGATAACGATTAATGGTGATCATGACTCGTGATGATACTACGTGCTTCTGCAAGTGTGTGTCCGTGATTTTGGATGAGTTATGCTAAGATGTTGAAAGACGACGGGTCTAAAGAAAACAATAACAGTTCATTACAATTATGTAATTATAAATAAGAGGAAGAGACGAAGAGTATTATAACACGTTGTTAATTGAATTAATAAAACTAGCCCAAAGTATGGAAGAGCCTCTGATCTTTTATCGATCTTTCGTCCTCGTCGCCTCGCGCACAGCTCTACTGTTGGTCCTCTTGGCTTTTTCAGGTGATCCAGGGGTTTTGGGTGAATTACACCGGACATTGGTGCGTATCCTTTGAATCTTGCGGTTAAAGGGGAAAAATAAAATCGATCGTATAAAATAAAGACCGCTCGCTTTCTAACGGTATTATATTTATCGACTAGTATCATAATCTCTCACGTATAACTTATAATTCGTACAATACTTTGATGATCGCGAATGTGGAACGGGCGTCGCGGCTGTTATAAACGGTTCAAAAAGATTTCCTCAAATATTCGAGCGCAAAGTACGTCGTACCGCTTTGAAAAATATTGGGTTGTTCGGAAAGTAATTTCGTTTTTTCCCGTCAGAGGACTTAATTACGTTTTTTCGAAACCAACTTCACACTTAAGCCGCATAACCATTATATGTCTTGAGAGCTG
>JBCFXI010002164.1:0-29286 GCA_038496175.1 Ampulex compressa | reverse complement strand
TATTTATTTATTTAGAGAGAGAGAGAGAGAGAGAGAGAGAGAGAGAGAGAGAGAAGGGGTAAAGTGCCGAAAAATTCTGAGAACGAAGACGACTCAGTCTCACTTTCAAAGAGTAAACTGGCTGTACACTAAGTGAGCGTGATGGGAGTAACGACAAGGAGTTTTACGATGTATTCGATGATGTACTTCCATCACATCACCTACAAGCATACGTGATTTTAATGAAGTTGATGTACTCCACTATGGGACCGCTGGCAGTCCACAAGTAGCAAGAGGAAAAAAGAATATGTGCAGGGTGCTTCCATGGATTGCCAAGGAGGATACAGGAAGAATATGACGTAACATGACTGCGTGCAATGTTCTATTTCACCCATATTGGACGTATCCCAAAAAATTGCAACGCGTGTCACTAGGAGATACTACAACTTGTGGTCCGCACTCATTTGTCCAGAAGAGCATTTCCGCCAGAGGCACTGCAACAGCGTCATCACTTCCCCATACGTAGGACAAGGTGTGGAAATATATTACCTAAATCAGTGCGTGAAATTAATAAGTAAAACAAAAATGAGCAATCAAAATAGTGAGAAAAAAATAACACGTGCGTTTCACAGAAACTTGGACGCCGTCATCGAGGTCCAGGCCACTAGGCATAATTTATATTTTGAACAAATCATTTTGTTTTTTAATCTTACCCATGTTGCATGTATACATTTCTTCTATCCTGTCCACACTTCCGCGTCAACTATTTATGTAAATAGTTTTATTCTCTATCGCGAATAATTCAAGATGTCGGGCCGTTACGCAAATCAAGGTGAAAGACGGTCGCGTATGCATATTACATACATTTATTCAACCGCGGCACATAGAACAGGTTCAGTACTTACTTCACCTAAGCGACGCAGGCTGACCCACGAGGACGACCCGCGAAAAAGGAACGACTGAGTGCAATATACCGCGGGGAGAGGCATCAACGTGAAAGCGAAAATCAGCAGGGGGTGGTCGCTCAGGTAGAAAGAGGGTGGATCCACAGGGCTAATCGATTAGGTAGGGTGGGTGTGGATCAGCAGAGGGTGGTTAGTATGGCAGAACGGTCGCTAAGGTAGAGCGGGTAAACCACCCTCCTTCCTTCCACACTCAGTTCGTCGACATGTGCTGGAAGACCCTTTGTTCTACTACTGACTTGTAATTATAAATTCATTGGTCAAGTTATTAATTTTCATATCCATGGTATTCAGATTAATGTGGATAAATATTCAAAAATGTAAAAATGCTAACGACTATTATTTACACTTTTACATACAATTCATTATACCAATAAGCTTATTATGTTACTTTACTAATAGCAACTCAAATTCAATTTGCGAACTATTCCAGAACTGCCCAGTATATACTGTCTGCTGTAATAAAGTTATTATAAATTCATTCACTGCGTCAATCACGATTTATAATCTGTTATTAATAATGAGAAAGTAATTCCACCCGGTAAAGCAAAATACTTTTAATGACTCCGCTAAAGGGTGAGAAACGCAAATTGTAACGTCGGTATAAACTTGTCAAACTGCGATGGAAGTATTGTCTAATTCGTGTCCTGTTTTCAGATATGGCGGACCTGACACATATCAAGTCACGGAGAAGTTCGATATTGATTGGGGCACATATCTCGTAACCAATAAAAGTATCATATACGCTGCCATCGACGGAAGAGGATCTGGCTTAATGGGAAATAATATGTTATTCGCGGGTTATCGTAACCTTGGAACTGTCGAAATCTTCGATCAGATCAACGTAACAAGGTAACTATATGTATAAGATTGTAACACTTTATGATCACATTTTATTATCTATAAATCAAAAAAATGCGGATGTAATCCTTATTTATTCAACTAACTTAGGGTGGACAATAAGAACAGAAAAGAAGTTACCTAATTTAAATTATATCAAAAATTTTAATGGCTATTTAAGTGGGTGAGCCAATATTTAAGATATTTGAATTTTGAAAAAGCACAGGTGCACAAGGAAAGTAAAAAAATATTGTATTGAGGAGGAAGCAGATGGCAATTAACAGTTGATATCGAATTAAAATTAATGAATATGAAATATGCAGTAAAATCTCCATAAGAGTTACCAATTACACTACTCCTACGCCTATGCTTTCTAAATCGGACCCAGATAAGCACGCAATACGGAAAACAATGCGATACCCGGCGGCAATCCTTTAAAAAGTGTTCACAGCTTGGCAGTGCCTAAAACAAAAATATAAGTTTTTTAATTTTACTTTTTGTCAGGTAAACTACTTATTACTATATTAGGAAGAGTTTGCAGATAAAAATAAAGCAATTGCATCCATATTTACTTATCTGATACTTACTTTACAACTCACTTTCTTTTATTATCGTCTCAGGCACATTAAAAAACAGATTATTAGTTACATTCAAAGTAATAATAATAAAAAAACTTTTTGATATATTACTAATACATTACTACCTTATTGATACATTACTATATCAGATGAGATGCTGAATTATGCTTCAACATTATTTATCGAGCGACTTCTTTCGTAGCAGTACCAAGCAAATTATGCTGCAATCTATACATAGGTACACCTAACGTTATTGCTCATGACATTTTTAAGACAACTCCTGAATTTTAGTGAGCTTAGCTCCTTAAATTTTATTAGCAAACAGTTAATTCTCACATTGAAATAATCTTAAGTTCTCCATCTGGTTTTAAATGGAGTTAGAATTTCAGCCAACAGAATGATATTATGTGTGATAAAAACAAAAGTTTTTGGCCACTCGAGCGTGCCTCAAATAATTAAGGTTATTAAATTTAAGAATTAAATGAAATTGAAAATCAGAAATATAAGATGATGAATTAAACTATATCTTGAAAAAAGGTGTAAAAATAATTGAACGTTGATGTAACTACACTAGGACTCGCATCCAGGAGCTTTCCTTAGCTGGACTTCGGACTTTTCTATTCTATCACGAATATGCAACACAAGGGACAAGAACTGCCCCCCATACTACATAAATAAGTTAAGTTTGTGGTTTCATTAGGAGAACTCAAATGAAGATTTGAATTTGAATAAAAAAAAAAAAGTGGTACGATTATAAATCATCTATTTGGGTGTTAAAGTATAAGGATGCAATTGTTATTTTTTGCCAAAATCATTTTTCATATAAATTGAAATTTATATCATTCATCTGCGTGACAGGTGAAAGAGTATATCAAAAAATTTAAAGCATTATATAAACTTGGAATAAATACAATCTACTACTTGAACCTTGGGAGTTTAAGTCGAGAAAAAGAAATCAGGAATGTCAACTAGTGGAACAATACCATGAGATGTTAAACACTCACAATTTGCGAAGCACACTCTTACTTTTGACTTCGATGGAGATTTGAGGATCCTAAGATCATCAAGAATTTCTTTTTGCTAGCAACAAGATGTGTTTCATGTCCACTGCCGCTTTCAATGTATTGGGTGAGTGCAAAAGTTCGTGCGGGGTTTGTGAGTAAAAGTTACACAGTGATTAGGCAAACAAAAATCTTTATTCAATCAATGATATATTCTTCGTCGTTTTCTATAATCTTTTCCCAACGTTCTGGCAGCATACGGATGCCTCGATCATAAAACCTGCGTGGTTTAGATTTGAAGAACGAAGGGACGCCGTTTTTTAAGGCCTCCAAAGAGTTTTTCTCGTTTCAATAATTTTGCAATGATCGGAACAAGTGATAGTCAGATGGTGCGATGTCAGGAGAATACATTGGATGCGTTAGGACATTCCATTTTAGGCTCTTCCGTTTGCGCAGCATCTTTTTCGAAACGTATGGTCTAGCATTGTCGTGATGAAAGACAACTCCCTTGCGATTTGAAAAAATCTGATGTTTCTCTTTGATTTCTCGATTCATATTGGTTAATTGGCAACAGTACTTGTAGGGAGAAGCTCGAAATAGATTATGCCCTTGCAATCCCACCAAACAGAGAGCATCACCTTCATCGGGTGCAAACTAGGCTTTGGCATTGTGTCACCATGTTCATCTGACTGTTTCCATGTCCGTTTGCGCAGAATATTGTTGTAGAGCACCCATTTCTCATCGCCCATCACTAATCAATCCAAAAACGACTCGTTATTGATGTGTCCGAGTAAACAAACAGCTGCAGAAATTCGCTTGCTTTTGTTCTCCTCGGTCAGCAAATGGGGCACCCATATATCAAGCTTCAAATCGAATCCCATCTTTTTTAAAGGCCGAAAAGCGTTTGATCGGTCAACGTTTAGTTATGTAGCAACTTCTGTTGAAATTCGCGGATTATTGAGCACTAAAGTACGCAAAACATCGTCATCAATGTCAGAAGGTCGACCCAGAGCATCGCTCGTCTTCAAGGGTAAATTCTCCGCGCCGAAATTTAGCACACCATTTTTCCACAGTTCGTTTAGCTGGTACTTGATACTGATAAACATCCTGAATGTTTTTTATGGCTGCGGCAACGTTTATTCCCTTCCAAAACTCGTAAAGCATAACATGCCGTAAATGCACCTTATCTCTATTCATTTTTAAGTGATATTTCTCGAAACAGTTTGTATAAAAACAAATAATTTTTTTTTTTAATGAAAGCTGAAGAGACTTTACGACGCTTATAACTCCATCTATTAAAACTCCGTACGAATTTTTGCACTCACACAATACATCTGTTTTCCTCCGTCACGACCAGACAAAAAGTCCGCTCCGGAACGTGTGTCTAAGGCCTTTCTCCTGCGGGTAAATCAGAAGGACGTGCGATTGATAATCGACCGTCTAAAACCAACACATTTATGGAGCAAAAACAAAGATCAGATAACGTAGAATCGCAACGAGAAGAACAAGGAAGACAAACCAGCAACTCAACCGCAACAACTGGAACCTGAAAACACCCAATATTGTATGATGATCACCAGGTCCCAACTCTAGGAATAACCAGGGAAATAAATCGCGAGGGGGTGAACGGGAGCGAAAAGATCGACAGCTGTCCATATTGAAAGCGGGTACATCGTCAGAGTGTGTTTGGCCAAATTGGAAGCATGCGGATAGTTGGGTTGGGGGGGGGGGGGGGCTCAGGTACGGAAAAAAAGAAAAGTGGAGGATCAGTAAGGCAGGACTGTCGGTAAAGCATGGGAATCGTTAAAGTAGGGACGTCGGCAAGGTAGGTACAGGGTACACCCCCCGGCCACCATTCCAATGGTTGCGTGAACCCACCTAGAATGTCTACTGCCTGCACTCCGGATACTTCGAGATACCTAAAAATTGTTAACCTGTTAACCGGGCGGGACGTATAAATACGTCAAACGTAAACTATATCTCCAGAATTCCCCGGTTAACAGGTTAAAGATCCGATTCGGGTTATTTATTCAATTCCACAAACAGATCGCCGCAATCCAAAGTTAATATTTCTGACCGCAGATGAGAATAGGAAATGATGTAACAAGATACCCCGTATAAATTTAGCACTCCTAAGCTATGTCTAATAATCAAGAGAAGACGGGAAATGGAAGAAAAAATTAATCCCATTACATAATGAGAGATTATACCCCTGTCCTATCCATTCTACAAGCAAAAATTGATAGTACTCTCACGCGGTCTCGACGCAAAGAATCAATTATTTGTTCGGCGACCCCGTAAGAGGAGCAAAGTGAACTTGGAATATGACTCTAGTGGTGACAGGCGGCTGGGGCCAATTGATCGAGATTTATAGACTCTGTGATCGACACGCGCGCTATTTACAAACTGCACAGAAATATATGATTATGATTATTACAATACACATTAACATATTTAATTGTGTTATTTATGCAAAACGTGCAAACACAACGTTATAGAAAGTTAAATAACTTGTTGCCTGTCCAAAGAGGCTGTGTTACTGCTTGGAGCATTAACGGTGAGGTATACCTGAACAATAACAGCAACGACAACAACGAACAGAACTTTTAGTCGAACATCACGCGAATACACACCGATAGGCGATCCCTCAATCTAGAGGTAGCTAAAAATCATTTCGAGCAATTCTATCAATCGACACTGTAATACTATTCGATAGGCAATCCCTCAGTCTAGAGATAATCATTCATTATCTCAATCGTAGTTTATTATACTAAACGACTTATTCATAGTCAACCGTGTTATTCATTGTGTAAATATATACATTGTTATTATATCGTGAGTGCTCAATTCTCGAACCCTTGATTCCGGATACCGTAATACAACCCAACTAGTCGCCATCCGAAAACCTTATACGACGAGGTGATCTGCCTTTGGGAACGCCACCATTACACACCGAATCAATAATTTGTTCCGCAGCCCCTACAGGGGGGCAAGGAGGAGCTGGAATGCAACCGTGGCGGTGTCAGGCGGCTGGGGCCAATTGATCGAGATTTATAGCCTCTGTGATCGACACGCGCGCTATTTACAAACTGTGCAGGAATGTATAATTATGGCTGTTACAATACACATTGACATATTTAATTGTATTATTCATAGAAACGTGGAAATACAACATTGTAGAGCCGAATATAACTTATAGATAGTCTAAGAAGGTGAGAAAAGAACAAAATATCTTTTAAAATTGAAAAAATGCCCTTCAAGAAGAAACTTTTGCATCAGAATTATTACAGATAATGATTTCGTTACATTTATCGATTAAAAAGATTAAATCAAGTAATTGTGCAAGGACTGATTATTAATTGTTACTTTTCAGAGCTATAATGCACATTTTCAGAGTTGTAAAATGGTTCTTTTTAAGGTTATAGCACGGTTCTTGACTGAACTACAATTTATTTTACATTGGAACAATTAGTCAATCCATTAATATTACAGTATTAATATTACGAAATCGTTATATGTAATGAGTTATATATAAGAAGTTTCTTCTTAAAGGACACTTTTTCAATTTAAAAAGGTAATTTGTTCTTTTCTCACCTTCTTGGACTAGCAATAAGTTATATTAGGCTCTGTAATATTGTATTCCCACGTTTCTATGAATAATACAATTAAATATGTCAATGTGTATTGTAACAACCATAATTATACATTCCTGCACAGTTTGTAAATAGCGCGCGTGTCGATCACAGAGTCGATAAATCTCGATCAATTGGCCCCAGCCGCCTAACACCGCCACGGTCGCATTCCAGCTCCTCCTTGCCCCCCTGCAGGAATCGTGGAACAAATTATTGATTTGGTGTGTACTGGGAGCAGCAATTGCTCATGAGAAAGGTTACCCACAAATAGCTATCCAGCGACACTCGCATAACCATTGAAACACGCCAACCATCGATACACACACAACCATCGATACACGCACCACGGCCTTCTTGCCGGGTTAAGGGTTGATCGCAGATACGAGAGAGAGAGAACTATCCACGCCTGTTTTTCTCTCAAGCATCGACGCACACGACGGAATATTGGTTCGACAAGTAGCTAGATCCAGAGTGCAAGACGTCAACAATGGACGTGCCCAAAAGCACCGATATATATATTGTTTAAATTCTACCCCTCCTTAGCCTAAAAATTTTAAGGGTATGACGAGGTCCTGCACGTGCGTCTGTGGCATGTGCGTTAGGTTCTTGTTTATTTGAGGGTTCTAGCGTCTTAGGCTTCGGCTATGATTAGAAGTCTTTGAGGTTTCGAAGAGTTTCTCGTTATCTTCTACCATCAAGATAGTTTTCATGGGTCTAGCCTCTTGGGCGCTTGGTTCCCCTAATCCTCTGTTTATTGGGGTTTCTAAAAATTCTTGAGTTTTTCCTGTTTATTGTCGCAGACTTAACATTCAGGCAACTGATATGCAGATATTAGATTTTACTCAGGTTTGTTTCTCGATTTCGCTTTTACCATAAGCGTAAGGCCGGTGTACGTAACACTAGCAATAAGTTATATTAGGTTCTATAATATTGTGTTTGCATGTTTCTATGGATAATACAATTAAATATATTAATATGTATTGTAACAATCATAATTATACATTTTTATGCAATTTGTAAATAGCGCACATTCATCATAGAGTCTATAAATCTGTTCTGCTACTAGAGTCTATAAATCTTGCACTGTTGTGTGTAAATTATTCTTTGCCACCTAACACCGCCACGTTCATATTCCAAGGTTTCCTTACCCCCTTGAGGTACGAATTATTGATTCCATGGGTACGCAATGTGCGCACCGAATGCGGTTTTTAAGCATTTGTTATCGTTATTAGTTTTTATAATACTGTATGCTATTCTTTAAACAATGACGTGCCAGAGCTCTCACGGGTTACAATGACTTCTAAGAATATAATGTTGGTGTTTGAGCAATATATCTAAGGTGATTTTTTGCATACACTCTTTCCATGCCTTTCCTAACGTTCTCGACCTAGATCGACGCACATTTCAACTATCATTGTAAAACTACCACAGCAAAAAAAATCAAACACCCATCCTTCATTTCTCACGAAATTAAATGATGATTATATCTCTATCTTTAAAAATGTAATGTGGTCTGCGAGGTTTTTAAGCCGCGGTATTTACCATGGATAAAGGTATCTCACCCTCCATGCAGTAAAGAGGGGAGAAATCCCGTAACACGGGCATTAAGAAAGGCGATGAGTTTAGGATCTAAGACCATGTACGCTAAGCATAAGTTTAGTTTTATAGATAGTTGAACTGTACAGAAGGAACCAATGCAGAAAGAAAGTACGACGTAGTGATTTGTAAAGAAAGATGACGCCAAATTTTGTACCGAACATCAACTCTCAATTGTTACAAATAGTCCCAATAGTTTTTGTAATATCAATATTTCAACCTTTTTTAATGAACTATTATATTTATTAATATACCCCATAGTACAATAGTATACCAGGATTTATGTTTAGTCTCAACCCTTTAACTATGACAAACTTTAAAACTTGTTAACCATACCATACGGTACGTTCTCAGTCCCGATGTACACCAAGAATGGCGAAATTTTCTAATAGGAGTGTATTTCTTAAAAGGATATTGTAATAATCAAAACGTATAAAATATAATCAAAAAGAAAGTATATTAAAATAATACTCCACTTAGCAATCAGTTACGTTTAGTGCAAATGAGAGTTACTGGAATCATAATTGATAAAATATTAAGAACATCTATAGGTCATTCTCATGTCAGCAGATCCAAAATGAATAAAATTCCTATAGACGCCTAAAGTATGATAAGAACAATTTTTCTAAGCGCCTTTAAGCACTAACAATAATTATGTGGTTAATAGCGCACACGCATTCTTACAAAACAACCTTGTCTTTTATGAAGTCGATAAAAGTGCGATGCAACCGCGCACATGATACCGATACTAATCCGCCGCGATTTCTCTAAAAGCTAAATGAATTCTCGAAATTGTAATTTTTTGAATCTCGTGTCCCTCACAAAAACATCTCTCACAAAAACTAAAAAAGAAAAAGAAGGAAAACTTCAAAGTGAAAACATTAATTCCTCGCTATAAGTGTAAACTGTTTGACAGATTACTTTTTTCTTTATTTTATATTTTTTACACGCAATACCAGGTTCGCTAATAAAATTGTGCACAACCTTTATCTAATCGGATAGAATTTATTCGTATTATTTTATTCTACTTGGTACAGTTAAAAATTGGTATTCAAAAATTATTATGAAAAGTAAAATTAGGAAACAACAACAAAAAATATTAAAATTAATATTTTCAGTCGCATCGATCCACTTTCAAATATTTCACCGAAACCTTATCATATATTGCAATTCCTTGACAGTTATTCAGCAACGCTATTCATACATAGTATGATGGTGATTTGTATCAGATTAATCATAATGGTTTATCAGGTGTACCGGTATGAAGTGAGCGTTAAGATACAAATGTATCGATAGGGAAAATTTGTTGTGAACGAGCCTTAATTTTTTTTTTTGTTTGGTTGGTGTGACATCTGTCAAACATATTTAATATACATCAAATTATTGAATAAACATTATATTTTTTTCTGGTGTTAAAAGTGTCGAATTTTTTTACCAGAAAGTGAAGATTTACGGAAAGCATTAATTTTTTGTTTTCATTCCAAGAAAAGTGCTGCAGAGTCGCATCGAATGCTTGTCGAGGCATATGGTGATCATGCTCTATCAGAAGCAACATGCAAAAGATGGTTTTAACGGTTCAGAGATAATGATTTTGAGGTGAGAAATGAAGAACGTGGAAGACCACCAAAAAAGTTTGAAGACACCGGATTGTAAGCAATATTGGAAGAAAATGATACTTTGAGTCAGAAGCAAATGGCAGCAATGTTAAATGTTGCACAACAAACAATTTCTGACCGTTTAAATGCTATGGGAAAGATCCAAAAGTGTGGAAAATGGGTGCCACGTAAATCAAATGAAAGACAGATGGAAAACCGAAAAAACACGTGAAATTTTGCTTCAAAGACACGAAAGAAAATCAGTTTACCACCGAATTGTTACTGGCGATAAAAAATGGATTTATTTTATGGATCCTAAACGGAAAAAGTCATAGGTTAATCCGAGACAACCATCAATATCGACTGCAAAACCAGGTCGATTCGGCAAGAAGGCAATGCTCTGTGTTTGGTGGGAACAGAAAGGTGTGGTGTATCATGAGCTTCTAAAACCTAGTCAAACTGTTAATACTAATCGCTACAGACGACAAATGATCAATTTGAACCATGCATTGACCGAAAAACGTCCAGAATGGTCCAGAAGACACGGCAAAGTAATTTTATTACACGACAATGCACCTGCACACAAAGCAAAACCGGTTCAGGATACAATCAAAGCACTTGGCTGGAAGCTGCTATCCCACTCGCCGTATTCACCAAACTTGGCCCCTTCCGACTACCATTTCTTTTCATCGATAAGACACGCATTGGCTGAGCACTTCGATTCCTACGAAGAAGTCGAAAATTCCGTGTCTGATTGGTTTGCTTCAAAAGACGAACATTTCTATTGGCGTGGTATCCACAAATTGCCAGAAAGGTGGTCAAAATGTGTAGAAAGCAATAATGGATACTTTGAATAAAATTTGTTTACTTTCCTATTCAAAATTGGTGTTTCATTTTCATAAAAAAATGCTCGCTTCATACCGGTACACCTGTTATTGTTACAAACATTTTATTTATATATTATAAAGATTTACAATAAAGGTATAAGTAAGGAGCGCATAAGCAACGATGGCACACAGTTTAGATTTGTCAAACACTTTATATCTTACTGAATTTCAGGCATCTGCAGAATAAGTTACCATTCATAGACCGTACCAGGACAGCAATATGGGGATGGAGTTACGGCGGCTACGCTACGGGTATGTCGCTCGCCATGGATCAAGATAGTACCTTCAAATGCGGCATGTCAGTAGCTCCTGTCACCGACTGGGCTCTTTATGGTATGATTATCACAGTGCTGGTTTAAAAATTGGCACCTTACAATTTTATATTTCTAACATTGTTTTTATCTATTCCCAATTCCACCCTCATTTGTGTTAAATACATGTACACCTTAGCATATGCAAAAATATTGGATTATAGATAAATTTTTTATTTAACTCTTTATATTCTTTTCTTTTTCATTACAAATTTTAATGGACAAATATAGTCACTAGTAACACACACGTAATAATCGATCCGTAATGGATATATCTATGATCAGTGTCAAGAATGAAATGGTTTAACTCTCTTAGGATTTCAGGAAATAATATTGACCCACATCGCATATAAATTTTATTGCATTTCAAATTAAACAAAATTGGTATATTTTGATTAACAAAAGAATCACATAATACAAAAAGATAAAAAGATAAAAATACATGCATAAAATTTATCAATGGTATTACTAACTGCTTAACGTAAGTAAAAGTTCTCCCATCCTGCATTACCGTGCATCAAAAGTATGAGACAATTTTAATCCCGCCGTGCCCTAAAGAGCTATGACAGAGAAATGCCTCTACTTTTTACGATCACCTGTAGCACGAAAATTATTTCATCTGCAAATAAATCAGAAATTTGGTCGTAAAAATGAATCATCAAACTCTGAACCTTGAATTTTTCCGGATTGTGTTGCTTACAAACTCAAGTTAGAATAGAAGAACTTTTGTTGTTATACACGACCAAATAATTAAAAAAATAAAAATTGTTATATACTTTTAAAAGTCCACAGCAATATTTAAAACACAAATAACAAAGATTTCTTTTATCAAAACCAACGTTTTAAAAAATACTGTTTTTCAGCATTAAAGTTGATGGAAGACTTTTAAAGATATATAGTTACTAGATTACATAGGATAAAAATAACCACACGCAAAAAGAAGAATAACTTTTGATTAAATGGTATTAAATTAAAGTTATGTAAAAACAAAATAAAGTCTACAGGCTGTTAAAGCAGTTGCATATTTTAGGAGAACGTAATATCTATAAGAAGAATAAACAAAGAACTAATAATCATGGGTCCTAAAAAAAATACCTTCTGAGATATGAGCAATACTTCACTATAAGACTGACTATTTATCAACACTATATGATAGATCATACTCAATGTACTTGCATTAACATAATTTTATTTCTGCCTGTATAATTGGCTAATTACTGCAAATCTATTAGTATTATTTTAGTTACTACACTAAGATAAGAAGAAAACGCAGATTGCAGATTAGGACATAGTCCATTTTTACAATACCAAATTTACATTTGTATCTTTAAAAATATTAAATTTAGGCTTCAAGTTTATGACACATTTTATTTCCTTATTTTTATGATTACCTCCTCTTAAGACATGTAATCATTGTTTCAACTATATCGTACATCATCTCTTTAAAATCCGATTTTAGTAGACTTTTATTTTTTCTTGTATTATTTATTTTTATCTTCTCGCAAAAGATTTAACTTTTATTTTAAACATGTATTGATATATGTATTTAAACCTATGTAATATAAACATGAAAAAATGTGTAGAACTCAACAAAGTACTGCAGAAAATGCACATTTGTTTATGTTAAGTGTTAACAGATATACATATCATAAATTATGCATGCAAGACTGTTTTAATTTGATAAAATAAGATTTTTTAAACAAGATTTTATAAACAAGATTTTTATTTGGATTGTCACACAAAAGATATTTATTTTACTAATTCAAGTTAGATAATATTAGTAATGTTGACTTTAATATTGACTTTAATATCATTAATATATAATGCACATTATTCTGTTATGTATGAATTTTTTAATTCATACACACTTACCATCAATGACCTATTGCTAATTCCCCACATGCGACTAATTGTCCACTATCAAATTTTCAGTCAATTGGTGTAAGCTGTCAATTTTTACATCTTTTTGTACATGGATGAATTTAATATCATTGACTCAACCTTCTTACCCCTTTCGCGTCGAGCACGTGATATATCAGGCAGTCAAGCGACGACCCGTGTTCACGGATGCTGGATTTATCTGGCATCTATATAAATAATGTGTATACAATTAACATCTGTAGTCAATGGTAAATATTCTTTCTTTTTCCCTGGTTGTATATGCTAAAATGTAAAAATTGAAGTAGAGGATGTGTAGTTTATAGTAAAAATAATAAAAAATTCGATTCATGATGAATGTAAAAATTGTAATGCTGACTTGTACATGTATATAAATCCTCATTTTAGAATATATCATAGAGAATAATATTACTAATCTCTACATATTAACATATTAACTAATTTGCATTATATTGTTAATTATATTAAATCTTTAATCGTAATATCTTGTAAATCAGTAAATATCTAAACAAAGCAATTGATCTAATGTTTTTAGAATAACTAATATAATTTCCTGTAAGTATCTTCATATTAAACATGTAAATTATACTTGTCGTATTAGAGCAATGATTGTTTTATTAAGCACAGTTGTTATTGAAGACTTACAATAACGTGTATATAAAAACCATGCGCACTGTGCACATTTCTGGCACTTGCTTCCGTTCAGTGACAACACTTCGGCGGACTGGACTGCCGACGCAAAAGGGTTAATATGTTACAAAACATTAATTGAATGAAAATAATACACACGCTTTCTGATCATAGATTCAATTTATACGGAACGTTTTATGGGCCTGCCAACTATTGCTGACAATCTGGAAGGATACGAACAAGGACAACTACTCAATAAAGTTGACAACATTAAAAACAAAATGTACTACTTGATTCACGGAACACTGGATGATAATGTGCACTATCAACAATCTTTAATGCTTGCTAAAGTGCTTGAACAAAAGGATATTCTCTTTAGGCAGCAGGTACAATAAAAATGATAATTATAATACTAATAAACAAGCAAATAAAGATTTCCTTGGAATTCTGACATTTGAAATTTGGTCAAATTAAAGAATCAAAAAACATCTCTGAATCTATTGGGAATACAATTTTTTATCTGAATAGGGTACATTCACGAAAGTATCTGAAAAAGTTTAAACATAAATTTACGTTTTATTTGAAAATTTTAGCCGAATAAGCTTGGTAAAAGTACCGACAAGCCATATGGACCTTAAGGTACAATATCATTCGATAAACCTCTCAAAGATAACAATTGCTAAGTATCAAATTATTCCACGTATTGCTACAGTAGGTGCAGGATAAAATATAATTTACAATTTAAGGCCCATTACTTTGCCCTAGAAATTAGGAAAAGAATGATAAATTACAAAACAAAATCGGGGATATTTCACCCAATGGCGTATACATTTGTAATTTTTTCAGAATTTCAAGTTGCAAAATCGAATTTTAAATACCGATTTTTCATTAAAATTAATAAATGATCATGTTTTTATAGTATTTGCATATTACTATAATTAATTATGTATATATTTTCCAAATTCTTTAAAATAGTGGCATCTTGTTTAATAGAATTCAAAACCTAATATTTATTTAATGTATTGTTTTAGTTTTTTATCTAACCATGTCCATATTAACACTGTTTTCACAGTTTGTTATAGTTTATAATGTAAAATTATTTCACATTTTTTAGAGACCTTTATTATTTTTGTAAACAATTATAAAACTAAAGCAAAATAGAAAATACGAATCATTATAAAATGGTACTTTATAACATATCGTACGTAAATACATGGCCTCATGTAATTAATATAGATTATTCATTAAACGGTCCTTATATACCACTTTAAATACATTCATATAAATATTCCTTGAGTTTTTCCTTATATAGTACATACTGACTTTGCTATATAAAATAATTGAACAAAAGTAATGCTGGTACATTCCTAAATAATGTTATATTCTTGATACTCATATTTCTACTTTTGTGTTTCTTACAGACTTACACAGATGAGGATCACGGCATTGGCCTGTCACGTGTTCATTTATACCATTCTCTGGAAAATTTCTTAGAAGAATGCTTTCAAGCATCATGATTCAAGCATGGAATTATAAGGACAGTTTAAAAATCGTATGGCACCTGCCTCATATCCAATTGTAAATACTATGCCACTTGTACATAATCCATGTACAATATGTAATATGAATGTACGTGTACATAATTTACAAAAAAAAGGAAATAGTTATTGAGCGTTACAAAAGAACAACGATACAGATGAAATCTTTGATACATTTTTAACAAATATGATTAATTGGTACCTTCAAGGCCTAAGGAAAGGAGAATTAACAGTCTCTTAGGATGGAAATATATGCATGTACTTATTTCTGAACCGTCCCTTGCTTCAATATATCTTATTCAAACATCTAAAAAACTTGATTACATTCAAAACAAGTAGGTAAAGTTAGATTTTCAATTCTATAATTTCTTATCCATATTTGACACATGTCACACATATTGAAGCTAACCATACTTGATATCTTTTCACATATATGAGTTCAACCAATGATTTACAATAAACGTCAAAGAAACCCTCCATTAAATATTTGACATAACAATAATTATAATAAATAAATCTCATATACACAACGTATAAAGTTAAGTAATATAAAATATTTCAGATAACTTTACAATCTCAAATAAAGAAACATCATGGAATACAAATCACTGATTCGCGAGATTTTGATTTTATCAAATCGTGTAATTCCTTTACCTTGTGTTCAAGAATTGAAGTAAGATTTGCCCAATGTGTAAAGTGTACATGTGTTCACGTAATATAAAAAAGCTAAATTGCGGCGACGATCGATCAAAGCTCGAATTACAATAATAATTAATACAACAGAGTGATTATACTGTACTAGATATTTGGAATATAATTTATGTTTTTTTTTGCATTCATTTTGGACATAAACAACATTCATTTGGCCTACGCCCTATTGTTTAAGGTAGATTCCGCACCATCAGAACTATAGTATACATATCACATGGATAAACTAAAGGTGATGAACAGGATTTGAATCCGGTCCCCCGCATAGAAGTCAAGCTTCTATCCACTACACCATCGTAGCTCTTTTAATTCGTGTTTATTTTGTGACATAGGCCTACTTTTTTCGATGTTCTAAGAAACGAAACAGTTCACATGAGCACCTGCTTTTACTCACAGTTAAAAATTTCTATATAATACAGCATTTCTACTCAAATTTTATGCAACACTTTTTTATTGTTTCCATCTATATAATATGTTCATATTCCACAATCATTAAATATTTCGATATCCTGTCTTAAAGTCATCAAATAAATAAAATATGAAGTTTATTAGTACTTAAAATAATAATGCAATTAACTTTAAACGAACTATTTCCTATTAGAATTTATCACTTTTTATCATTTCTCAAACAACTAAATTCCTCAGTGAAAAAATATAATTTGATGGTAACACAAAAATCATCACTTCTAAATGTTTTAAATAAATTTTGATTCATTCTGTCTAGTACAATATTATCTCTACATGTTCCACAAATTTTTGTGACTGCTTTGATGAACATTTTCCTAGAATAAGATTAATAAACATCATTTTGAATGATGCTAATTATATACTTAATTCCCCAAGTATAAACTCTCAATGAATTATTGAAGTGCAAATTTTACTGCCTATACTATCACGAAAACAAAAATTGAAGAAATAAACCACACTACATCGCTGCGGCATATCACCATATAAAGTCTCTTTAATCTTAATCATAATAATTTATTTATACTCCTAATAATATTACATGAAAGTCGAGGATAAAAAATGTTAATTTTTAATAATCAGAGCCTTACTTATGACTCTCAGCAATCCCAATGAAGTTGAACAGAATATTAGAGGTATATTTACTGTGAGTTAACCATAGGCATTGCGCCAGTTGTAAGAAAAATACATAAAAAAGGGTTAAATAAAATATTGCAGAAAATTGTCCATATTTTCATAATTGTAATATTTTACGTAATTGTTCTTTTAAATAAGTGCCAAAAAAGGACAAAGTCTAAATCGGCAACCAAAAATATCATGCATCTATCTTTTAGAATTGTAGCATAATAATAGTCAAATACAGCATTTTTTTATCCAAATATACATCACACCATTTCTTTAAATTTTACACATACACTTCTCACAATTGACTAAATATCTACTGCTGTAATTATGAATATGCTTATTGTTGATGCTACCTACTATTTTGTTCAGTTATATTAAAATTGTTGAGGATCGCATCTGAGGTTCTCTTTATATCAAACCTTTCATTTATGGAGAGTAAACATAGTCTTTTATGCCAAATAAAAATTTCTATAGTAAAGTTTATTTACGTGAAGACGTAATAGCTAAAGCTTTGACAAGTTAAGCGTTGCATTTTCGAGTAATTTTAAAAATTAACTGTTTAATTCTCCCTGAAGATTTATATTATACATAATTCTGTTTCGTAAAATGGCGTGATAGGTGTACTGCAGTTAACTCAATTAAAAGATAACAGATGTAGTAAATAACATTTTAATTAATCCTACCCATTTTAACAAATCTTTTATAAACTATGGAATGATTACAAATTGCAAAAAACAAATTTTTGTAAATTCATGTCACTTTTTTTTTATCAATTCTGTATCACTCTTTTGTTAATGGACATATCTAAATAATACGGCCATTTCTTTTAAACTCATATCTTGACAATAATATTCTTAACTGGCATATTCCATACATTTGTGATTTGTAATGTGATTTATAATTTTTGTAATGCGACTAAACAAATATTTTCCCGAATTTCTTATTAATAACAAAACTAAAACCATACGTTACGAATACTTTTAAATCAAATAAAATTCTTCTGAACTCATATATGTATTTTTAAAATAGAATGTTATATAACAAAAGCATTATATGTTACTTCATAATTATGTGACTAAAGTAAAAAGTAAAAGAATTATTTAACTCTAAAACAAAGCATCAAAAATTGTAAGCATTACTTGATGAATTATTGTGTAAAAATATCCATTTTCAAGGATTGTGCAATGCAGCAAGAAGAACATGTAAGTTTAGAATTCGCCTGTTTCGAGATTATACGTAATAATATTTCAGATATACTCCACCAAATTTTGTTGCATGCTAGTACCAATATATGTATGCTAAGGCTTAAAAAATAGTTTCTGTTATTTCACTAAAAGCATTATTTAGAATTTAACCGTTTTAGTGCTAAACGACAATATATTTTTCTTAGTTACACTTGTGAAAAACGACACTATGCGCTTATACTGAGAAATGACATGCCTTAATTGTTAAATTTTTATTAGAAATTTGAATAAACACTATTAATATGATTTTCAACATGCATTGAAATACTTTAGTCATTATTTCATGTCTTCTCTATTTCTTACTCGTCCGTTTTGAATTATGTAATGTATATGAAGAATTTCAATGAAATAATGTATGAATGAAAATTAAATACATAACAATGTCGGGAAATATACAACAGAAAATAGGTTGTTGAAGATAAAATTAATATTTACTTGATTTAAGAAAATATAAAATAGCGTTAACACAATGTTACATACTTGCTAGTAATATATTTAAAATTAAATCGTGCAAGTTTTGTAACATCTAGCATTATAAAAATAAGCTGATAACATTTTAAAAAGACTCGATTTTAATGTTGTAAAATCCTGGAATGACAAAATATAAAAGTCAAATATTTTTATAATGCTTGTTCTTTATATTAGGGGGTACAAATAAGTTCTAAGGATTTTTTCTTTACTTTGAAACATTATTCAAAAAAATTGGTACAATGTATTTTATTCAAAGTATTATCCATCGTTAACGACGAATTTTCCCCATCTTTCAGGCAGCATACGCATTCCGCATAGACATCCCATTGAAACACCTCCAAAGTTTCTCTGACGACTTTTGCAACATCTGGCTAAGCGTTGTCGTGCTGAAAGACCACATTATTATACCTTTTGGCATATTGGGAGCATTTGAGCTTCAATGATTGATTCAATGATTGTTGTTCGTAACATTCCCCAGTGATGCTTTTGTTAGGTTGGAGTAGCTCATAGTAGATCACTTCGAACTGATCGCACCAAATGTACAGCATTAGCTTCTTGCTATAAATATTCAGTTTAGCCTTGAAATTGATACATGGCCGGGCTCACCCCACAATTTTCTGCGCTTTGGGTTGTTGTAGCGGATCCACTTTTCATCCCCCATTACGATTCGATGCAAAAAGCCTTTCGATTTTGCCTTTGAGGCAGTTGTTTGCACGTGAAATAACGACGTTCGACGTCTCTTAGCTTAAGTTCATACGGAACCCAATTTCCTTGTTTTAGCACCATACCCATAGCCTTGAGACAGTTTGGCATGAATCTTGGTCCAATAACGCCTCCAACTCAGCGTCTTCACACTTTACTGGCCTAGCTTCACGTTCTTCGTCCGTAGTGTAAAAATCAACATTTTTAAAACGCCAGAACTAGTACTCACATGTTTTTATTGATGGAACTTATTCCTCATATGCTTTATATAGCTAATTGATGCGCAACAGCTGCACTTTTCTTCGAATGAAAACAAAAAAGCAGCGCTTCCTACAAATTATGTTTTGTTGGCACAAAGATTGACATGGTTAGAGCACAAAGAAAGAATGTTCTTTACACTTCAGCAAAATGACACATACTGTTTTTTACAAGGAAATGATGATTCTTAAACATTGATATAATTACAAGATTGTCTAATACGATTTAATGCTTGTTACGCTATCTTTTGTAAATCCCTGGAAACTTATTTGTACCCCCAATAATAGAAATAGGTGATGGTAAATATATAATTTGGTAACGTAATAAACTAATTAATAGAATATGTATTGAACTAATAAAAAAAGAATTGAAAAAACTTAAAAAGGTGTGCGCGCGCGTGTGTGTGTGTGTGTGTGTTCCTTTTTTCTAATCATCTCTATTGAACAAGTTACATTTATATACTTTATTTTCATCATTTATAACAGCAAGTATTTAAGATAATACACATGATGTTCTAGAAAATATATTGAAAAAAATTTCATCTAAAGTAGTTGTACAGAAAAGTAACCAACGAAATAAGATAGTGCTTTCTTACACAATTTTTCTGTTATAGTGATTAAAGTGATAAAATAATCAACACTTACAAATTCAATTTTCAAAAGGTCATATCAAAGACACTATAGTCTCCATGAAAAAAATACTATATTAACACACCGATAACAATGCCTACCACTAATAGCTAATCATTACCCAATATTTTGAGCAATGTGCATGTATGTGTACGCACATCGTTGTAAAATCTGCGATTAATGTTTATACAGAACAGAAAAGGCTATCAATTGTGATTATAAGTATCAACAATGAATACCGTAAAAATAAGTGAGATTTCAAGTAACAGTCAGAAAAAAACATTAGTTGCTACTTGTTAAATATCCCATAATTAACAAAATAAAATATATTTTTTCTGATAATATTGAATGAAAATAAAACTAGGTACTAATAAAATATATCAACATTAACAACACTTAAAGCTGATGAATGTCTCATAAATTTGACTCTAAATAATTGGTGGGATAAGAAAGAAACTGCTAGTATGTTTAATAATAAAATATCATAGAGCACATTGCCATGATAATTTCCTCCATTTTGTTTGTTAGTAATCGTATTGATTTTAAAAATAGATTTGTGCAGTTGGAATTGTGATGGAAAGAAACAATTATTGACAAGTCATTAAATTATACATATAGCAATCATAAACTTTTGCATAATGGTGACAAATATTTGAACAATAGTGACACATTCAATTAATTTAAATATTTGATGATGATCTTGAAATGAGCTGGTAAAATGAGGACCTCAAGAATTCATCTTCATCTTCATCAGATTTTATTAAAAAAAATGGGCGAAAAAGTTCTATTTTGTTTCATCATACTTATACTGGCATAGATGAAATTCTTTACATAACATTTTCGGATACATCTGTAACCTTATGTATAGCATAGAGGATGTTGGTATATTTATAATTTCTTATATCGTATTATTTGTTAAGATATATATTAAATGCAATAGAATATATTAGATGCATACAATATGTAATTAAATTAAAATCATTTCTTTTACATGCGTTTAATAATTTTGCATTAAAAGAACTTTAAAAATGTAATGTATTTTCTCAGTAAATATTATTAAAAAAGTATCAATAAAAAAGGCATTATTGTCGATTAGACCCTCTATAGGAGAACAACTAATTCTGACTACCATATTCAGTTTTTTTCATAAGATTATAGTTGCTTATTACAAATTCTATTTTATATATATATATATAAATTTCAATTTAGAATTTATATTTATATTTATATAATATTTGAGATAATTCTAAGAGGCCTTAGGGCATTCTGTTCAAGGCGGCGGCAACGGGCGCGTCGGTGCAGTAGATCTAATTATCACGATTCGCACGAGCATACATGCATTTGCCGCGTGCTTCTGCACGCAGTGAACGAATCTAATTACGTGTTGGACAGCCGCGGCGCAGCAAACGCGCATTCGTTCGTTCTAACAGAGGATCGGCGGCATGGGCTACTGCGTAGCAGGTTTTGCCGATTGTTATTTATTATTATTAATTGTAATTCATCGCTCCTTTCTTCTTGTTCCGGACGCCATAGCGAGTGGGTTTGTTTTTGAGTTTGTACGGTAATCCTCGGAGGCACGGCATTGTACCATCTCTGAGTAGTTCAGTAGTTTGCTTCTTGTACGAAGAACGACCATAAGTGTAAAGCAATTAGCACCTTTGACATACAAGTTATTCGGAGCCACAGCGGATCGTTTCGAACGAAATTTACGTCTGTTGTTAATCCAACATATACATTGAGAAATCCTGTTCGGTTTCCGTACAGCGACCCCCATATCGCAGAAGTCTTGGTTTTATTCATGTTGGCCCTGTGATTCAAGCTTACAACCCGAACATTAGATCACCTCCGGACGTAAACAACTATCTTTAATTAACAGTTTTTGATCCAAATAAAAGGACCACTAAGAAAGTCTTAACAGTAAAAAAGACTCATTTTAAGATCATCGCAAATGTATATCAACCAAGATGTATGTGCAAAGTTACATAATTAAAGATATAACTATAGAAATAAAGTATAATTATGAATAAATTAACAATAGAATTAGAAACTTAAAGTATTCTCTTTATGATTATTTATTATGTGTACAATAAAGAAAAATCTATGTTTGAATAAAATACTGTCTTTATATTCTAACAATTCCCTAAACATACAATTGTCGTATTATAGCATTAGAAGTGTACAAATATCTTAATATGTACATTGATTAATGTCATGGATCCGACATAAAAAATTATGTTACGAATTCTCAGTTTCCTTATATCTGTAAAAAAATTCTTGTATAATGAATATATTCAAATCACACATACTTATTTTAGAGTTTATGTCGCATTACTTCTCGTTTTTAACATATTATCTACATTACTGTATACTATATAACAAATAAATATGTGAATTTTTGTATAATAATAGTTATTGCAGTATATAATACGTACTTGCATTGTATACATGTATAAAAGACAGTTTGTCCTTCATCAGCTGATCTCAACTGCAAAGTAGCATATGACATTTTATCACATTGGCACTTAGGACATTTACGTTCAACAACTGGACCATCCATATCCCCTTCGTCACCATCCTTTTGCCTTGAACGTGCATACGTTTTCCTACTTCCATTAAAATTTAAAATATATGTCTCAGCCATGTTGCCAAATGCTGAAATAACAGTTAAGGTATAACCCAGAATAAATAAAAAATATAATATCTCAGTACAATATATTGCAACATTAATAATATTAGAAATCAAAATAAAAAATTAAATTCTACATAAATATAGAATTAAATAAACACCTTCTGCACTCCAATTTCTATCACAGCCGTAACATATCACACCACTCTTCACTTCCAAGAGAGGTAATATCGAGCCACAATCGGAACAAAAACCTGGCGTGCTTATAAACGAAATAGAGTTACTTTTTTCTTCCATTTTTAGCAATATTCTTACTAACCAATCTGTAACATAACCTATGTTGCAGACCAAGAACGCAAGCAAACTACAATGTAGACATAACATCTTACGGGATTTAGCGTCTCATATTCCGCAATACCGATCATGCATAAAATCAGACATTTTGGTATGCCCTCTACGATTTAAAACGGTGAATTCCGGAATTAAATTACTTTCTACAGTAAAATCGCCTTAAGGGCGCGTATGAGTGAATTTGTTGGTACCTCTGAAAGGAAACCTTAGCGAGAAAGAGACAAATCGATACGACAATACGTGTAAAACAGACTGAAGATTTAGACGAAGCAGCCTTCAATATATTTTTTTGAATCGAAAACGCAATAATTCCTTATAAATTTTTTTTTGGAGATACTGCAGAGGTGTCGGAGCAAGCCCTCAGAATGGGTTTTTAAAAATCGAATCAAATTTTCTCAGAAATAAATGCAAACTTTCCTGTGATAAGAATTTTTTATGAGCCTTTTTCCGAATTTGGGTTCTGAAACATTATGCACAGAATTTTTCTGATTACGAATATCACAATTATTATGCGTTTCTTTCGGAATTGTGGCCACAAAAACTATTTAACGCTTCCCACAAATACAGACCGAATCAATAATTTATTCCTCAACCCCTGAAGGGGGGCAAGTAGAAGCTGGAACGTGACCGTGACGCTGTCAGGCAGCTGGGGCCAATTGGTCCAGGTTTATAGACCCTGTGATCGACATACGCGCTATTTACAAACTCCGCAGAACCCCAGCCGCCTGACACCGCCACGGTCACATCCAACTTCTCCTTGCCCCTCTTCAGGGGTCGTGGAACAAATTATTAATTCGGTCTGTACAGCGAAATTAGCGCCTCCATCAGAGGTGAAGCAAAACGCGAGCAAGGTTACAAACCGAATTAATAATTTGTTCCTCGACCTCTGAAGGGAGGCAAGGAGAAGCTGGAATGCGATCGTGGAGGCGCCAAGTGGCAGGGATTGGCTGGATCTGGTTTCCCAATTCTACGCTCAATATGCACGCGATTTATGAACTGCACTGAAACTTATAATCATGGTCGGTGTAATACACATTGATGTACATTATAGCATTGTTCATCAAGACTGACGAATATGATATTACGAAACCTAATATAAGTTATTGGCAGTATAAGGAGATGGAAAATGTGGGTATTAGCTTTATTAGCTTCGCGGGCGCTCACTGACTACACCGGCACTTTTCGGCTAGCGCGGGCTCGTTCTCAGTAACTTCTCGGTTTCTCCACCTGAGGTCCCAAAGTCAAATCGGAGTTTGCTAGTGCCTCCTGCGCCCCCTTAAGTCAGTGATGCCAGGACGTGGGATTTTTTCCCATGTGGGAGCCTTCGTGCGCATGCGCATGCTGACGTCACAGCTCGACGGCGGTTGTTTCCATGGACGTATCTATGTGCAACAGTAGATACGCGTAAGGGGCCCTAATCTGTACTATATTTCAATTGTCACTGAGGTCTAATGATACCCCATATTTGAGTAAAGTATATACGTTACTGAGGATTAGGTAGTGCGCAAGGGTGGGAAAAATCCCACGTCCTGGCATCACTGCCTTAAGTATGTGTGTAGACTGCCCACTTTTTACGATAAAGCGCATGCTGGGCTGCCCATTTTTTATGACGAAGCGTGTGCTGAGCTGACTGAAATTTCATTGCAAAATATATTAATTGTAACTGAAATGATTAGAGCACTGACTTTAAAAACCTTATCAGAACCATTTATTTTATTAAGCAATAATAACATAAACAATATTAAAGTTGCGATCATAGCCCAAATGGAATGGTTTTGAGAACCTATATATGTATTTATAGCCTAAATTGAATGGTTATATGAGAACCTATATTTGCGTTCATAGCACTCAAAGGGTTAAGAAGCTTCGGAGGCCCCAGCTCACAGTAAACAAAAAGTACAGTAGTATGGCTAGATAACACTCACGCTAATCCCCCACCTTCCCGACATCTCAATGTATCTCACTTGCTCTCATCCCATCTTTTTTGCTTTTAATATGTCTCGTTTACACTCCATAAATCTTGCTTTAGTTTGCAACTTTAATTTCATAATTCTGTTAACGATGGACTCCAAAGTCAACCTCTTATTAACCCATAATCAAGTTTGCATACATTAATTTCTCATGTGATTAATAATAAATAAGTACAATGTGAATCTTTATATATAAAACTATTTTTTTTAAGGGCTAAGTTTAAAATGTATTACGCAATTATGAATGTTATTTTATAATTAAGTAAACTGTAATATGTTCACAGAAATTAAAATATTTTTTATTGTTATCTGTTACAAATTAAATACATGCAGCAATATTTACATTTAATGTTTTTCTTCTGACAACATAAACTTTTTTTTCTTTTGATAATGTTTTATTTTGCTTTCCAAACTCTCTGAAAAAATAAACAGATTTTGTAGTTTCATTTTCACTCATAGAAAGCAGCATCAAATTAACACTAAATCTACTATTAACCCACTGGACATATTTAGCTCTACTCAATATATCTTTAAAGAAAAAAAGGACAATGGAAAAATGACCGATCCTGTAGATTTAGTGTTAACCCTTTCGCTACGATTGGTGAGCTCGTAGAAGCACTGTCTCAGTACAGGACAATCCTAATGAAGATGCATTTAAATTTGACTGCTGAGAGAATATATCTTTTAACACATAGTGATGCAAGATAAATTATTAATGCTTTGTTTAAATTGCAAAGATATTAATAAATACGAGACAGAAGACAAGTTTGTTTATAATTCAATTAGAAAATATGATTTAATAATGTTATTTTGTATAAAGTCGAAGCACAGATCTACACAAAATCCCACATCACATTTCTTACATTGATAATGCGTTTGTCATTGCACACCATTTTTAAGAGAAACAGTACACTGTAATGATGCAAAAAATAAAAAAAAAATAAAAGCACATACCATACAAATATTTCGAATGTGTAAGCGAGCCCAAGCAGGTGTATTGCGGAAATGTTATTTTTATATTGTTGTTCATACTGTCGATCTGCAATCTTATAGTATAAAACAACTGCAAAACGCATGGTGCAAACGCTGTTGCACGTTAGAAATAACAAACATATGTGTATTCTTGGAATGTAAATATTCACGGGTAACTAAAGTCACCATCAGTATATGGCAAGCGTCAGGCATAGGGTGACTACAATTACCATTAGTAACGAAAGGGTTAACGGAAGTGAATAAGCAAATACTGATACGTACCACACGTTTCTCGTTCCAACAATGGTCGATACGTGGTTGAATGTACTCCCAGAAGTAAACAGTTACTTTGTAATGTCAAGTCGTTACTTTTTGTTAAACTTTCCAAGTCGTATAACATATCTCTAATCATAACAGATCTAGAAGATATGTCAGTTTAGTATTCATAAATTATTATGTAACAGTTCAGAGAAAAACAGCATCTAATTTAAATTACATACTTAACCATATTAAGTGTCCAATCTTGTTGTAAAACTTTTATTGTATTCATCAATTCCTTTTCATCTATAAACCATTCTGTGTTTTCATAATCACAATACCATAAATTAAGTGGGAGTTCATGTGCTAAATTATATTGAGGTTTACATGGACACTTTGTGACATCCAAGAGTTCCAACACAACTTCAGGTTGTTCTTTCCCCTGACCCACAAGCAAGAGTACACCCATCAAGGAACGAATCTGATGCCAGAGAAATGCTTGACTTGTTATATTCAATTCACACATGTCATATCCTACAATAACAGTTTTCATATATTTGAAATTACACATACAAATTGTTTTATGTAAATAATGGTAAGTAATTTCTGTATACAAAATATGCTTTACATTTTCTTGTTCAGGCTAAAAGTTAAGATATATTGAAATTGGTAAAAGTTAGTACAAGTTTCTGAATTAAAAAGAATTAATAATTACCTGAAACATTTGAAAGTGTACTCTGCTTTGCCACTACTTTTGCATTAATAACACTTCTCATAAAATTGACAACACCATTAGCAACATCCATTTTGCACATATTTCTAAAGTCATGATCACCAATAGTGTACTTAACGGCCTTATCCATAGCATCTATGTTTAAATTGCCTCTCGGAAAAAAGTATTTATATGTCCGAAATTTGCAGTTAAATCTTGCAGAAAAATCTGCTGACGCTGGTGACCATGCTATGCATCTTATATTTGATGGAAGTAATCTGTTTAATATCTTACAATAAGGTAATTCGTCTGCTACATTCTTTTGATCTTTTGGTTCCAATCTACTTCTTATATCCAATGACAGTACTTGAGAGAATGCACTCACTCCTTTGTCAGTTCTACCGCAACGATGATAATTAGCCGTTTCACGAGACTCTATACAACAACTTTTTTTTAGTGCAGCAAACAAGTAATGTTCAATAGTATTGCTTGTATCTTCTTGTACAACAAAACCATGATAGTCCCAGCCAAGATAATACAATTTCAAAAGAATGTGCCTCTTGTGACATCTGTAATCAAATACAAATTTTCTGTTATAATACTATTGTTAAGAATAACATTACATTAAAATGAAATTAATTAATACTTGTGTATTACTGAAACATATAACAAATTAATATTATTACATCAATTATGCAATATAAATAAAATGTAACAAAAACAAGTTCACTTTTGATGCAAACTAATACTTATAGATTATAAAATACTTGTATAAAACTTACCGAGAAAAATCAAATTGTTTTTTCTGAATATTATCTATTTTCCTTGCACGTTTATCATTACTTATACTGATTACTGTTTTTAACTGGTCATTTTGAGCTTTTAGCTGCATTATTTTATCAATCAAATCCTATAATAAAAAGAAGTTGGCAATATTCTTTAACAATTAACATTTGAAATATCTTGGTAATTATAAATCCATACGAAACTTTATGCTAAAAGGTTACCTCCTTTTCAAGCTGCTCCAGATCTTTTCGTGCAGGTAATCTATTGGAGATTTTCCTTTTTCGCATAACTGTTTTCATATTTTAAAATTTAATAAGTTAAACTTTTATTACTACTTGTAAAATATTATACGTATAAAAGTGTGTGGTCATTTATGAAGTAACGATGTATAGTTGAAATATAAAGCTGAATGCACGCATACACTCTACACAAGGAGTCAATAATTTGTTCTTTGACCACTCCAGCAAGCAATGAGAACTTGAGATATGACCATGGCGATGTCAGGCGGCAGAGACCACATGGTCTATATTTATAAACTCTGTGATCGACACAGGCGACCGCGGCGGCCTCAAGCGGCAGTAAACGACTAACCCTGATTTATCAAATCCATGATTGCCACGCGCGCGATTTATAAACTACGTATAGATTTATAATCACGTTCGGTATAATACGCATTAATATATTTAATTGCATTATTTATAAAAACGTGTGAATGTAATATTGTAGAACCTGATATAATTTATTGTTAACGTAGGAAGATGGAAAAGGAGTGAGTTATCTTCTGTAATTGAAAAAATGTCGTTTGTGAAGAAACATTGCATCATAATTATTCACTATATATGTACAGACAGATTCATTAATTAATTCCTTGATCCCGGAAGGGAGGCAAGGAGAAGCTAGAATACAACCGTGGTGGTGTCAGGTGGCTGGGGGCAATTGGTCGAGATATATATTGGGTTGTTCGGAAAGTAATTTCGTTTTTTCCCGTCAGAGGACTTAATTACGTTTTTTCGAAACCAACTTCACACTTAAGCCGCATAACCATTATATGTCTTGAGAGCT
>JBCFXI010002163.1:0-29453 GCA_038496175.1 Ampulex compressa | reverse complement strand
CCTCCAAAATTCGCCCAACGTGTTAATTAATCTGCCTCATCCCAGGGGAGTGTCGCGTAGGCACGTTGTCCCCGAAAAACCGCGAATCTTCGTAATATAAATTAATATAAAAATCGGGCCCGACGGTAGATCGTGACAGAACCAATATGTTTAGTTTTTTTATATATATACATTTTATGAACTTATGAATAGAATTAAAAAAATTTTTTATGTTAACGAATAAAGATCTATCGTTGAATAAATAATGTAGTAAAACTATAAATAAATCTTTTTTTCTCGTGTATTCTATGAATGAATGCTATAGTTATTGTTCTATACGGTTTAAGCGGTATTTATTCGGCACGATCATTAGCCACTGAATGCTACAGCATGCACGTCATCCTAATTGAAAACTTTGATCAGTATCATCGTGGATGCTATAGCATTCGTTATATATAACGGTTAAAATATGATATTTAGACTACTCTTACAGCAAATGTTTAATCCGATTTCGGACATCATAACTAGTTTTAAAAAAATTGCCTATCTATTTTTGCAACTCCCTACAATTTTTACTGTCCGCGAACATGTTAATGTCCACAATTTATTACATTTATTATTATTCCTTGTTTTTAATAAATCATTATACACATTTAGTACAGGCATGTAGGTTCAAACAAAATATATCTTTCTGTCTTTGTTGTTGTTATATTTGTCGTTATCTATCCTCATATCTCTGCTCATTAAATGTATTTGAACTTACCTGCTACTATGTTAGTTTATAGCTTGAAAAAAACCACGCAGATTTGGTCTGAACATCGTTACCATTATTGCTTGTGAAATTAGAGGTCTATATCCGAAGATATTTAATAAATTGATCTATCTTGGAAGATCGAAAAAAGAATTTCTTTGAATCTCCGACATCCCTTTTTAATTAACACCCCTTCTTCAAAATTAAGCGTGAGTGCTCTAATGACGTTTGAGTGCGGTGCTGGTATCGGAGCACAATGCGTAGGTAAAGCGGCGTCGAATTAGGCTTCCCCAGAAATATTTCCCCGTATCCCCAGAAAAAAAATTGTTTCAAACTGGAACTTTCTACGTAATATCTTAAGAGTCTAACGTATCCTTTAAATCCAGAAGAGAAATTCCGTTACCCCATTTTTCTAGAATGCTCTAGCCTTTTAACGCGTTGAGTGTGGCATGTTGATCCCTGGGCGCCTGCAGTAGATCTTTTTTCTGTTAATAATTTCTATCCCACGTATCCCTTGAGCGTAGGTCGACATGTGCACGCTGCCGTTGGAATAGAAAGAATGAAGAAATCGGTGCCGTGCTCAACGTGTTTAAGAGATAAGATGGTTAAAATGCATTTTCTTGATTTCTCGGTGGTTCTTGAATTCGACGAAACGTCGGTAGACTCGATTTTACAAAGGTTTCCTACAGAAAGCTTGAAAAATATAATTCAAAACTTTGCTCACATCAATTTCAAAGGGAGCCATAACAGTTATTATGGATCCTTGATAGTTAGTTCTGCAACTGCGCGTCAAGGATCCGTAATTTATATAAAATTGAATACAACGCATATTTGTATTGTTTACAATTTTATTAGTGAGCGTTTGAAAACGTTTATGAGCCAAGGTATAAATCAATGAGCGAAGACAAGTACATTAATTAGTACTTTGCGTGCACGCGTATTTGTATAACAGCACTTCCACTATTATTACTAATATAAAAGCCCCCTATTTTATGTACATCTTTCATATTTATTCGTTCCACGCAAACATTATTTTACAATTTATACAAGCGTTAATTATTACATTATGTATAGGAGCACTCTAAAAAAATGTATACGCACGTTCATAATTTATGACTCGTAGAATTTCTGCTGTTTCCGAAATGAAATTAATTTAATATTCTCTATACACATACTTTCATAACATCTTGTATATAATATGTATCCTGCATATAGTTTTAATCCTCGTCAAGTTCCGTGATAGGCGTACCTGCACACTCACTGTGCTTTACTCCAAACGAAAATTTCGGCGATTGTTTACCCGTGACATAGGTGGGATAGTAGCGTGGTCCAGGGCCGACATATTCTCCGCTAATGTCTCGTCGTCGCTTTAAACTATACGCAGGACTGCGGCGTTTAATAAGATCCTGATTGAGGTTTGGATAAGCGGCTGGTCCAGGACCCACATCTGTTTGCCGTAATTCACGATAACCTGCTCTGAAATACAGTACCTCAATTAATATCCGGACACTAAGCTAATGTTCTTCAAAGTGGGGTGCGCGGTAAGATTCATAAAGTACCCAGAAATTGTTCGTAATAATAATTCATTTTACTAATAATTTAATAATAAGTAATTATAGTTTTAGCGAGCATCCTATTCACATACTTTATGCTTTACTTCTCCGTACCTCGTGGCGTTAGAATTTAGACGATCAACTTGACATTTGCGTGTACAAAAATATCATTTTGACCACTGTTGTGTGGTTCAATAATTAAGGGATAACTAAATAATTGAAGATGATTAGGCAAGTGGGTGTTATAATGATGTATGGTTGGGTGGAGTGTGGTCGGATGATTGGAAGGAAAGGATAGTAGTAACGGTGAGGAAGAAGAGAGAGGGAAGGCGTATGGAAAATTATAGGAGGGCGACGGTGATGCTGGCGCTATACGGAGTGTTGGCGGGAGAGCTAGCAGAGAGACCAAGGGAGAGGTTGAAGGGGGAGAGTGTAGTGTTAGGAAGCCAGATGAGGTTTGGGAAGGAGAGGGGAATAGTAAATAATATTGTTACGCCGGCTGAAGATGTCTCCTTAACACGTTGACGCTGGCATAACCCACCGGTGGCCCATGCCTGTCTGTTTCCTGCGGCGGCATGACCCACCGGTGGCCCATGCTAGATTGTTCCGTGGGGCGGCATACATCACCGATGGGCCACGTTTGTGTATCAAAAAATATGTAGTCCAAAATGTCATTTTATTGATTTAACATTATATATTAACATTTCTACCTTATAATCAAACATTTAATACAAAATACATAATTTATAATTCAATCAATACATTTAAAATATCTATTTATGTTTCCGATGCAATTTTTTAAAACATTTTAAACAAAGTTCCGGCTTATTCGGACAACTGCTATAAAAGGTCATTACTTTTTTTGTTTTGTTTGTGGTGTACTGTGTACCTTTTAAGTTTGTTAAGCGTTTATAACACTCTTTACATCTTTTTCTCATCGTCCTCGCGGATCCATGATATAAACTTAAATGTTTTTTCCGTCTACTTACTATTAGTTCTTCGCTAGGGGGATTCTCAACACTCTTCAATAGATAATCAATAATTGTTTCTCTAAATTAAAAAATTTTGTAATATTTGAATTTTTGAATTTTGAGGATTTTGGAAATTTGGTCTATTCGAATCAGCTAGTGGGTATTAGAGCGCAACCATTAAACAGTATAGTTTGGTGCCGCGCCGCCCCACGGGGCGGACCACTAGTTGAAGCGCCGCCGCACGGAACGGACAGCGAATATCCGCGCCGGCGTCAGCGTGTCAAGCCCGAGTAGCGCCGATTGTCAACAGGAATGTTCACAACAGAAGAAGGTTCAGAGAGAGCGAATGGTCAGCTCGTGTGGCTGAATGGTCGTGTAATTCTGTGATTACAAATACGCCTTCTGTACCAATAAACATGTTTGTCGTGTTATCGTACTTGGTATTGTGTTCTGTTGTTCCTCCTAAGTCTTATGAGTTCGTCTGTCAGCACTCCCCGACGCAACAATATACTTATGTTGAATTATTTGGTTAATAGGTAGTTAGGAAAGGGAAAAGGGGCTGCTGGCCTTCCTGATAGATTTGAAAACGGCCTTCGACTCTGTGTAGAGGGAGGTATTGTTGGAAATAATACGGCGAAAGGGAGTGAGGGAAGGACTGAAAAGCAAGGTGGATTGGGAGACAGAGAGTAAGGTAATGGTAGAAGAGAAAGAAGGAGAGGTATTCTGCACAGCAAGCGATATCCGACGAATCCGGTACTGTTTAATATATTAATTTCGGACTTAAAGGAGATTGTGCTCCTGACACAGGTAGAAATGGATATAAAATGCATGGAAAGGTTGGAGAAATATCCAGAGGAGAGAAGGTTAATGTTAAACAAAGATAAATCCAAAGTAACAGATTTAGGAAAGGAAGGGAAAGGGATGAGGTGGCAAGCTAGTAATGGAGGGGAAAGAGAATATAAAAAAGAAAGGAGATCAGCTACCTGGAATACATATTCCAGAAAAGCGGAAAGCAGGAAGCGTAGGTACGAAAGAGAGTAAAGAAGGCGGCAGCAGTGATGAGGAGTGTATGGAGACTGAGGAAAAGGAAGTTTGCAGCGGACTGGGATTCTGGTTATGACAAGTTGGTATGGGCGAAAGTACGTTACGAAATGGAGGTGTGTGGATGGAACAAGAAAGAGGGAATAGGGAGACTGGAGGAGATATTTAACACGTTGAGCGCCACGCCGATTCTTAAGTAAATCCCCGCCAGGCCACGCGCGCTTCTTACACGCGCTGGTATTGTAGGGCTAATATTTCTTATTGCAGTAGAAGATATTTACGTTTAGAATAAGGTGCCTATAGGCATTCATTCAACACGTTACCCGCCAAGTCTGTCTTGTTTTCTTTACCGTTTGGCCTGCTAGATAAAATTCCGAAAATAATTAGCAGTATCCCTTGCAAATTGCAGAGAAGAAGACATTCCATCGAACAGTACTGCAAGAACAAACACCAAAGAAAACCTGGAAAAGTGTCTGAAGTACGAAAATATTGTAAATTATGTTATGATAAATATGCAACAAAATATGGTAGAGCAATGGACAGAAAAATGACTAAGCGAATTGTCACATTTTGTGATACCTGTAAAGGAGAATCGTTTTTGTTTTTTTGTTTTAATATAATCCATTAATCCGGTAATGAGTCAAAATTAATTAAATTTTAAAAAAATGTTCAGTAATTCCTTAAAACAATGTAAATTTTTTTAGTTCTATATCATGTTGTACGCCGTCACGCACCCGTGACTGACGCGGCCTAAGCAAAAAGTCCAGTGTCAGCCACCGATGGCTGACGTGGCACTCAACGTGTTAAGGTAGGTCTTAAGGGTTGAAAGGGAAACGCTTGGGTACATAATGAGGGAGAAGGTGCAAAGGTGTGTGCGGGAACAAGGGCTGGGGAAAGGGTACGGGGATTTAAAAAGAAAGTACAGAAGGGGAAAGAGGGGAGGGGTTATTGATGAGATGTTGCTAGAAGGAAATGAGGAGTAGGGTAAAGAAGGAAAAGGTGGGGTTAGAAGGAGTGGAGGAGAGGACGAAGAGATTAGAACGGGGAGGGGTAAAGTTGGAGGAAGTGGCGGAAAGAAGGGATGGGGGTATGGAAAAAAAAATTCGATAAAATTGTAGAGGGATAGTGAGGTAAGGACAGGAAGGAATGATGGGACAAGATCAAGGGCTCGATGTACAACGGAATGTACAAAGATATTAGGGGAGAGGGAGTACCTGGGTACCCGTGAAAGGGATCGGGAGAGAGTAGGTAGAAGAAAATGGCGAGGTTGAGGATGAGTAATAAAATCAGAGGGGAGAAGGAGAGGAGGTGCAGGTTATGTGGACTAGGGAAGAAAACGTGGAGCATATATTGGGGGCGGGGGGGGGCTGGAAAGAGTCTATTGTTAAGTCTATATTAAGGAAATCTCTACTATTTACAAAATCGATAAATTCTAAATTGCTTAATTTAATTATAATACTTATGATAATAAATTTTATATTTTTGGATAACCAATTCGAAGATAAAACTGAGCACTTTTTATGAAAATAGGCTATTGTGGATTATTAAAGTACAAAAGTGCTTTGAAACAAGATGAAATAGAAACAGATCTATAATGTATGAAATTTATTAATTGTTTTTATGTTCCGTATCTATTCCCGAAATGGATTTCTTTTTATATGTACGAATATTATCGTACGAGAATAACTTTCTTCAAGCGTTTGACATAGTCTAAAAAATAGTTTTTGACAATGCGTGAATATTTTATTCACCATACTGTATATACCTTCTTTTCAAATGATTCGTTTCGTTGATTCTATTTCCTTAAATTTTGTTATTGTGTCAAAATGATATTGCATGTTTTAAATTGACAAATACATTTCGTCTTCCACTAAAATTGAAATTGAAATGACACTTCTTTCGTCCAAAACCAGTATACTCGTTATAACACAAATATTCATCAGTAACAATTAAGAAATCGTGGAATGCAGACATTGTATATATAATCGATATGTGGTGACGAATCCTTGCGTGAAAGAAATTTCTGGTTAAAGGGTCCATAGTCAAGTACCGAAGGTGCAGGCAGAAAGTCAGAATCATGAGGTCAATAAGATCAATAAGGACAGTCAACGGTCGAAAGCAGAAAGCCAAGGAAAACAATTCTATAATAAAAAGCGAAAGAGAAAGATATAGAAAGAAAATAAGAGTGGAAATATTGAGGGTAGAAAATATATAAGGGACTGAATGTGAAATAAGCTAAGATTACATTGTAATTAGTATATTATACAGTGTCCAACGCAATTTGAGCAGGTTATATTTCCTAAGTGGTTGGGAATAGAAGATGTTACAAATAAAAGTTAAATGGTATTACATAGCGCATAATATGCAACTAATTTTATGTACTTTTGTGCGTCGATGCATCGGAAAAATTTGATTGCACTACTTTTTAAAAGGGAAAGATTTTTTTTTTACTACACTAGCTCACAAGTGTTCCGGAATACCTAAATACGTTATATTCCATTATAATATTTAAAACTCGGGATGAACGGGTAGAATGAAAAGGATGAATAAAAACAATGGGTTGTTCAATCCTAAAAATGAACATATACTTATATGGCGTCTTCCATCTGCCATCTTTCATTCCTCTACTCTATTTACACGTCAAAAATAGTTGACATCAAAAACAGAGAAAACATTATATGCAAAAAAATCGAATTTTTATTTGTGATGAGTACACTAACATGGAGAACGCTCCTTGCGCGGGTTTGTCTGGAATTTTTGGTCCGATGCAGGTGGGAAGGACATAGGCATTCGGGCCCGGTGCGTCGTCACCAATTTTTGTCTCGCCTTTAGATTTTATACTGTAAGCCGGCGGCCTGACACTGTGGTTCATCGGCGGACAAAGCTCAGGATAGTGAGCCCCTGGTCCGGGTCCCAAATCTTTCACTAGAAAAACACTATCTTATTCATCGCCAACGTTTTTTGCGCTGTGTGTTGATATAATACGTTTTCTTGTTTGATCTTTCACAAGCAGAATTACAAGGTCAGAAAAGAGAACCAAGGCGGCTAATGGTCTCAGTAATCGATGCCGCTATAAACATAACATACATACAAGAGAACCAAGAATTTACGTGCCTATCACTGTGACCTCTTTAGAATTATTTTGAGTTGAATCTATGAATATAAAATAATACTTATACGAAATCATTTTGTATATAAACGAAAAAATTACCTAAACTATAAACTTACTACATTTACGAAAAGAAATCGTGTACCACGAAGAAAAAACATCTTGATGTTAGAATCATTCAAATGTATGTATGTATGTATATATGCATGTGTGTTTATTAAAGTTACCCCTTGGGGTTACAGTTTTGCGCTTGTCTTATTCTCTACTTACATTCTATTTACATTGTACCTATAACTTTCTCCCCCTCCCTCTTACTTACTTTAATTCTTATCCTATCTATTTCTAAACTTAAGCCTACTTCTCCCTTGCCAGCGGACCAGCCCCCAGTCTTTCCCTCGTCGCTCTCCTTCCCTCCTTATCGCTCGCTCTCGCTCTCTCGCGCCCCCTCCCCCCTCCCCCCCTCTCTCCTTTCGTACGCCAGCGCTTTCATTTCCTATTGCGTGTATCTACTTTCATTTTCACCTTCAACCCTCCCCTCTTCTTCATTCACTTCTCCTCTTCTCCCTTATTCTCTAAAATCTTTTTTCCTCACCATCAAAATGCTCTAAAATCCTTTTTCTTACCTGCACCCAATTCTCCCCCGTTGCTTCCCACACATCCATACTTGCTTAGACGTCTCCTCCATTCCTCATAGCTTGCACCCCCCCCCCCCCCCCCAATCAATCGACCTTTCTGAATTTAGCGTTAACTAGATTTGGAGAGGAGTCTGCCAGATATGTATCGAGTCTTCATATTATGCCTCTCATCGTCGACTCTCCCTCTAGGTATTACGCATGCCTTAATTACCACAGGTATTCCATGTGCAAATATGCAGGTAGAGTGCGTCAATAAAACGTTAATACCGATATTAACGAAATTGTCAGCTTCACAAAGAGATGAGTGGTTTAAACACCTAGATGTAGCACAAAAATATAAAAATACCACGTTCCATCGGAGCATAGGAACATCACCCTCTCATTTATTGTTCAACGTGCACTTGCGTCTTAGAGAGGACCCGCATATTAAAGAGTTATTAGAAGAAGAGTGAATAACAGCGTTTCAGAATGAACGTAGTGACTTGAGGAAACGGGCAGCGTATTTATTTGTGAAAGTACAGGATAAAATCGTAAAAATTGCAATAAACGAAGGAGACAGAGTATCGAGTATCGAGAAGGTAATTTAGTTGCGATTAAACAAACACAGAAGGCACCGGGCCTGAAATTAGCGAGTAAGTTTCTAAGGCCCTATACTCTAATTAAAAAATTGCGTAGCAATAGATATATATGATAGTTGAGCGAGTTGTAGCAAGTGAGGGCTCGTGGCAGACTTCCACGGTTACGGATTGTATAAAACACTGGATATGCGATAGAAATGATTCGGCAAGCGAAGTAAAAGATAAAGAATGACATTCGAGGCCGAATGCCAGCGCAGGATGACCCAGGGTGGAAACGTGAAAATAATCTGGCGTGAGAGTATGTAAATATTGTACAGATTATAAATGCGCACGACCGAGCGAAAAGTGTTTGCGCTGTAAGGCGATGAGACAAGAATGATATGAATGTGGGAACGTCTACGAAGAAGAGGAGATACGTGCAGAGATACTAGGGAGGAAGAGCATGACTTAGAAGAGGCAGAGTCATAAAAGAAAAACTGAGCAGTGGAGAAGTCAGGGCGGTAGAGAACAGAGAGTCGTAGAGAGCAGAGCAGAGTATAGAGTAAAGAGTCAGAGTACAGAATTAGTGTAAAGGGTTAGAGTTATAGAGCGAGAATAGAGAGTTAGTGTGTAGAAGCAGATTGTATAAACTGTATCTTAGTAATAGTAATAAACCATCTTCTTTTATCAATAGAAGTCGCTGGCAAAAAAATACTTAAATGTAACCGACCCATGAAACATAATTAATCAAATCCCACAATTAGTATTTATATACATGAATCGAGTAGAAAACTTTAAATCCGTTTTTCTCGAAACTAATTCTATGAGTATTTAACAAGTCGTACACCGTAACAAGAAATATAGACGTTGCTGATGGCTTGGCAAATGGGGCTTTAGGGACATTAGTTCATATCGAGTATGATGATAACAGAGTAATAAAACGTGTTTCGTTGGAATTCCAGGTTCTTCAAAAATAGGTAAAAAGAAACAAGAAAAAAAAGCTGCTGTTTACGTTCAGGCCAATAGCCTCAGTCAAACAGCAGTATCCACAGGATGATGAATATCGAGTATTCCATTAAATAATAGTAAACCCATACTTGTCTAATATCGGCACTTGTCAATAGGGCATGCCTTGGCAATCACCATTCACAAATCTCAAGACCGAACTTTTGGTCACATTGTATATAAATGCGACAGAAAACAAATACAACAGCTTGTAACCCAAAGGATTACATCCTCATCACTAGTAGAGTGATCGGGCGACGGGGCTAGGGAATGCCTCTGTGTGGGTAACCGCCGAAAGTGGACGCCCGGAAAGGGGGAGACCGGGAATACTGCGAGGAGCGAGGTGGGCAGTGAGAGAAGAGGAGTGTTAACAGCAGGAAGGAACCAGGAACGTCGGATCGTAAGAAAAGGGCCCATCCACTTACGTTGGGGAGTGACCCTCTGGCCTCCAGGCAAAAGAAGCACAACTTCGCCGAACCAGCGGACAAGTGAAAGCCAAAGACGCACCACCGTTTCCTTTCTCGAGCGGTTATATTCGGTCCCAAAATAAAAGAGGAATGTCTTGCGTAGGCGTAAGTTTCGATTATTATTAACTTAAGCATACGTTATAGAATTAATTTTTTTAGGCGTACTGTAATAGTATAAAAGGACAAAATTAATTTAATATCAAACTTCATGTAACAATCTATATTATTTTTTTTAGTATATACACATAAATAAAATATATATACAGTAGCCACGGGCTACAAGCTGTTATGTATAGCCTTATCACGAGTTACAAACATCAATAGACTATTTATTGTCACGAAAGACAATAATCCTATGTTTTACCATGGACACAGAGCAGCTTCAATGAGTGATTTGCTAGCTAAGTTAATTGGAAACGTAAAATGCATCTCAATCAATTGCAGACACTGGACAGTTTTAATTGGTTTTATGACGAGCAGAAGAGGAGTATTATTTTGTTAATTTAATTGCCAAAGTCTGCAAACACATTTTCTGGACATAAATTATGCATTCATAAAAGACTGCGATTTCTTACTGCTAACAGAAACCTGGTTACATAATGAGTAGAAGCTGAACGACCCAAACTTCAATTTTATCATGTAATTTAAACGTGCAAATGTAAGAGCTGGAGGAGTAGCTATCTACAGAAATACCGATGATAGGGCAAATACCGTGACTCCTACCAAAATAAATGTACGTCAAGAGAATAAACTGGGCTTACAGAGTACGGAAATTGGTGACATTTGTATAGCCACATATAAATTGAAAAATCGTCAGATGATTATGATGGTGGCCATCCAGATATTAAACAATGCAAAAGTTGAAGATATCATTGGCCTTATTTATAAAATCTTCTTGGCCTAAACTATTAAAGGTGCAGCATTGTTGGTAAATATGTAGACAAAATGCCAATAATCATGAGTGGTAATTTTAACATCCACTTCAATACAAATGAACCTCAACCATTGCTAAGATTTCTGGATGAAAAATTCAGGTTAAAATTAAAAACAGACAAAAATCAGTCTACAGCCAGATCAGGCACTACCATCGACGCAGTCTTTTCTCGTTATTTAGAAAATTTACAGTCTAAATTATTTGTATCGTGTTTTAGCTATCACAAACCAATAATTTCTTTTTTACAATATAAATTAATGGAAATTGATGAATAAAAGAGCTATACAATAAATGCTGGAACCTAAGAAGTTCACTTCTAGTGAACGAAGTAGTTTACACTTCTAATGTCCGAGAGTCTCTTATGCAAATTTTTCTTTTCGTTTTTTTTTAGTTTTACATTCCAACTATGGATATTAATAAGAAAAACTTTTTCAAACAGTTTGCTTTAGATATATATCAGAAAATATAAAGAGGAGTGTACAGTCGCGTGCGAACCTGCCAGAAAAACGTGGTGATATACCGGCCATTTTATTTTACTATGCAAGAAAAAAAAATATATTTTCGTATTTAAGATATGCATAACTATAACTATAACTATAATAAATCATAGACACCTAAAAAATGCATGAGATTCGGGAATTTTTTTAGAGAAAATAGATTAGTATTCAATTATTTTGAATTTTGGTATTTAGTTGTACACCCCTTAAACTAATAAAATATATTGTTATTTTTACGTAATAAAATAAAATGACCGACGATTTCCCACTCCGTTGTATTTCGCTAAATCAAATCATGTCAAAAAAATCTTATCACTAATGTCTGTACTTTCTATATGAACCTAAAAAAACGGAAAAAAGTTGAAAATTGGAAGAGTTATGTACCTTTGAACAGAGAAGTTCGCATTTCAACGTCATTTTTTCACTTTCTCGCTATGAAAAAGTACTTTCTTTTTAGTAATTTTTCAAACCAGATAGGTTCATATAAAAGTTAATGTTATACAGTTATGGTTAAAGTTTCATTGAAATCCGTTGAATAGTTTTTGAGTGAGAATCCACGCCAATTTTCGAAATATAGTCTTGAGAAAAACGAGTTTAAAAATTTGAGAAGTAAAAAGTGTATGATATCTATATCATACCAACTAATCATCGATTCAAGGACCATACAATAGGCCTTCAGCTTCCTCATATAACTCATTTTGCTGGATTTGTAACTCTACCTAACTGACGAGCTTCCTTGGTGAATAAAACACTGGACCGTCTTTGTTGAATCAAGCGGTGCCTACTGATCTTATCAGCGTACCTCTTACACTGACTTCTAATAATTATTTTTAACTCCCGCATACTTTGTAAAATGGAAGTGTATCCTTCAACGGGCAGTCCAGCAGAAACATAGGATGTTATTTCAACTATTTTTAACCTAGAATTGGGGTGTTTTGGAGCTAAGCGCCAGATAGTAGAATTGAAACCTTCATTTGAATTATGCGTAAGCATCTCTGGGGTAAGTCATTCTTGGATAAATTTTCATCAATTGGAAGAACATATTGTTGCGCTGTTAAATGAAGTGGAAGTGGGTGCTCAAACAAATCAAAATTTCCTGCAATGGCTGTACATTTCTGCCACTTGCACCAGCTATCCTCGCCCTACGGGCAGTATTCATGCTGTGGATTTTCGTTCGTAGAGCACAAATGGTAATAAGCGGCCATAATGTTTTTCTTGGTATCTTCAATACTCTCCACATTTTTTTAAATAGCCAAGCCGTTTTAAGTGGTTAATTTTCATATCAAAGTATCCGGCAATCTCCCCTTTCCACCGAGCTCATATGCTTTCTTTATTTTTCAAAGCCGAGTGCTCATTCTCTTTTTGACGTGGCCGATGTACTCACACGTGAGCGCGAGGATGCGTCTGTTGCACGCTCTATTGCCCCAATGCCGCTCAACGGATGCGTCACTCTCGGAGGCTGTAACTTCTTCAATTTTTCAAAATTTATTTTGAAACTTCGAGATCATATTCTTGGATAGCTATACTCAAATCTATGCAAAAAAAATCCATTTTTTACACCGTCCATATGTACTTTTCCCCTTAAGGATCAATCACGAAGAAAGAGACATGATTTGAGCGAAAATTGCACGTATGGTGGCACGATTTGTTTGACGCCGCTAAAAAGGAAGTTACTCCATTAATAACGTAAAAGCATGAGCCTGTATCGCCTTTAAGATTGTAATGTATTAGTGTTAGAATTGTTGCGCCGGAGGGTGCTTACTGGTGACCCCATAATGTAACAAAACACAACAATCATAATTCCGTAACAACTAGAGACTATTTGTTTATATACAATCGGCTATTTCGCACAATGTAAAGATCGCGTCAGGCAATCTCGAAGTCGGAGCAGTCTCTCTCTTGAATCTTCTGTTCTTAATATGCTTTTACTATTATTATTTCTAATATGACTAATAACCCGGTTTTTAATGTGCGCAAGAAGAAAATAAACGTGGGTTGTAAAATAAATATCAAATAAGTAAATATGGCCGTAATTATATCGTGCTTGGTCTCATTGTTATCGGCAAGTTCTCGCCAATATGTCAATGAACACTTCGCCTAAAAGTAAGTTTTGTGTTAGGCACAATCCAGTCGTGAACTCTTTTCAAAGGAGTCCCGCCGGGTATCACATTTTATCGTATCGCGCGCGTGGCTGGGTCCTATTTAGATAGCATAGGAGTAGGAGCAGCGCAAATGATACTTAGAAAGGTATTTTTGGGTAACTCTTATGAACATTTTATTGTGCTGTATTGCATGAAGTCCAGCCAAAGCTAAGAGGTTAATTACCAAACTTTTTCAAGAAGTTTCATGCAAAACCCTCTGGATGTCTAGAAACAAAAATATATACGAGAACGTACAGTAGCAGAAGGAGAAAATCATTCTAAATTGTTTAAACAAAGTTAGGGTATACCTACGGGCTCAACATTGTCATCTTTGGTTACTGAGATAATGATGGATGTCTTTGAGATATCGATTCTGGAAAAATCACATTTTTTTATTTTAATTAAGTTTTGGCACCGATTGCTAAGAGTCATTTAGCCTAAGACCTATTATTTAAGGTGGGTTCCAAACCACAAGAGCTATAGTATACATATCACATGAAAAAGTCAGAGGTGATGGGCGGGATTCGAATCCGGATTTCCCGCGTGGGGGTGCAAGCCTCTATCCAATACACCACTGTAGCTCTGATTATATTACTCTGTTAAGAAGATTATCCATTGCAGACCATGGCCATGTGCATACGATAGTTACATTTTAATTTTTTTCCTTTACTCTACAAACTTTATAATGTATTATATATTGTATATAGTTATAAAGTTATGAAACTCTCGGTTTCTAAAATTTTCGTATGGAGTTACTTCTAAGATAGTATCGCATTGTGGGGGATTGATTTAAAAGGTTTGTTATGGATGGTTAGGTTCAAGTAATTTTCGTCAGAGACTTGTGTCGATATAGATGAATAGTTTATTAGTATTGCTAAGCTACAATTACACTATATATACGATTCCCTATACGCTAACTCTTTATTCTATAACTCTTTATTCTTTGACTCTGTAACTCTGTAACTCTTCGACTGCTCTCTTCCGACTGTTCTATATATTTTATGCTAAGATTCTCCCTCTTCTAAATTATTCCCTTCCTCGTTAGCATCCCTGCACGCACCCCCTCTCGTTCATAGACATTCTCACGCTCTGGGATGCGTGCATTCTTTCAAACCATGCGTCACTTAAAATTAAACCGTGCCCTGTCAATATCACTCTTGTATCGTCGCCTAAACACTCTTCAGTGGGTCCACGCTCTTATCACCGACGGAATATTTATATATTTCCACGGCACACTATTTTCCCGTTCCCACAACATTATTTACAAAAACATTTTTAACTTAACAATTTCTTTGTTCCATATTTGTAAACAGAAATGTCCGTTAACCATGTGCTGAATACAATTTTACGGCTGCACGCACGCACGCACGCACGCACGCACGCACACACACACACACGCACGCACGCACGCACGCAAACACGCACACACACATACGGAGATTCTTTATTTAGAAATTTCTGGTCTACGAGCAGTGATAAATAATCTTTAATCATTTTATTTTGCATTGAGACCTATCCGAGCTTTTAACACACCACATAATATTAAGCAGACCAACTTTCGACGTTTTACCTTTACATTCTCGTATATATTTTCATATCTAAATCTAAAGTTCAGAAGGAAACTTGATCCAGAAATTTGGTCATTAATCAAGCAGACTTACGTTTGACACATGCTAAGAGCGCAAATGTTTCCTATGTATTATCTTTTTTCTTGAACATCTTTGATTCCATTTCTTTTTGTGAACACAATCTATTCACAATTTATGTAATTTTTTTGTTTGTAAAAAATGATTTTGTATCCATAGCTTTGATGTAAAATATAACTTTGAGGCGAGCCATGTACCAGCAGCCAAAACGTAATTCATTGTTTTTTATTTACTTCAATTTATGATCCTGTTCGTGAAAGATCAAACAAGAAAATTTATCTTCATCTTATTCAGTTTTAGAGCATTTGGTAGCAGTCAACGTACCACGAGCGATCCAATGATCGATTGTTTAATTTTATTCGACATTTTTCATTAATTCTTTCTTTTTCTACAAAATTTGTTGTTATTTATCGTTCCCTTTGTTCCATTTTTCTATGAAAAACACGAATAGCCGTTCTTATCGATCGTAATCGATCACATGCTTGATTGATAAATGAACTTTTTTCTATAAAATTAATGAGTCGAAACCTCCATTTTAGATAGATTTAGAAATCTATAAATACAGCTGTATTTGTGGCGTTCATTTTCAAGCATTACAAGTTCTCGGCCTGGTTGCCTGTCTTTTCCTTAATTTTAAGTCAAGTTACTTATATCTTCACGCGCGCGCGTGTGCGAGTGTGTGCGTGGGTGTGGATGTGAGTGCGTGCGTGCGTGCATGCGTGTGTGGGTGGGTGGATGTATGAGCGCGTAATCTTACCATCGATATCTCTTCTACGTGCTATGGTATACCCAGGCGTAGTGTCTGGGCCGTGGCGTGTAAGTTTCGCCACGCAATATGTCGGTCCCGGACCAACGGAGGTAAAATGAATTTTCGTGCGTATTCGAATGCTGTACGCAGGACTTCTGTGTTTGGACGGATCGTGTTCCTGGTATCCCACCAGAGTTGGCAGTTTGTACACCGGCCCAGGTCCTATGATAGTATAGAAGAAATGCTAAATTATACAAAGCTACGATAGTGCAGCACGTAAAGGCTCGAACTTTCACATGCGATAGATCAAAGTTCGAATCTCGCTCATTAGCCTCATAACTTTCTGCTCAGTTTATAAATCACGCGCATGTCGATCTTAGAATCGATAAATCAGTTCCAGCCGATACCTGCCACCTGACACCTTCACGGTCCTATTTCAGCTTCTCATTGCTTTTCTTCAACGGTCAGGAAACAAATTAATGACTTAGTGTGTATACTGTATAACTTTAGTGATTCAGAATTTACTTTAAATAAAGAGTCGCCGACCTTATGATTTTAGTAATCGTGTCAAAAATAAATGATAGGAAGAAATTACTTTTTAATGTTGTTATTTGCAAATCTATTTAATAAATTGAACGCAATAAAAAAAAATTGCTGGATATCAACACCAGCGAATCGGGTCTGTCCATTTATTTATTCAATTGTCGAAGTTTAAGAACGCATGGTACAAATGTCAAAGATACTATTGTACAAAGATAACAGAATTACTCTTCTGAGAAACATATTGAAACAATAAAGAGCAACTGCTCGTCCCGGATTTTAATTATATTGCCCAAATCGAAGGTGCTGTTGTATAGAATGAAACTGTTGCACATTATCAATATTAAAATAAGACGATTGTCATTATTTCTCACGTGGATTTGAATTTAGAACATAATGAATGTTTGATAATGAATCGTACAGCACTCGGAAAAATATATACAACATATTTTGTTGCACAAATCATTTTCATTATCACAGTATATATTACAGGAAATAAACCAATTTCACGTATTATTGATTTTTTCCAGTAGGTCTTGCTCATTTATTCCTCATAAGGTGCCGCTTTACTTTGCGAAAAATTATGATAAGATATCCAAAATTCTGTGCAAAGATTTCAACGTTAATTTTGCATCAGCTGAAAAGGCACCACTAATTGAATACTATAAAATCTGCAAGTACAATCAATACAGTATTCACCTTATATTTAAACAATCTAAAATCAACAATTGATACATCATAGTTCAGTTATTACAAGGGAATAGTTACTTTATAGAAATACAGAAGAATGAATGTGTCCAAAAAGCAATCATATGTGTAAATAAATATATCGAAATTATATTGAAATATTTTTTCAAAAAACCAGATAAGCAATTACATGAATTCTACGAGATTTACTTCCAACATACATGGCGGTCTAAACAAAAAAAGGGTCCTATTAAAAAATATCCAATAATCTTGATATCTTCAAAAATACTACATTGAGAAAAAATAATATCCTCTATCACATATACTCCTTGTAATAGTGTGACTTATAAAGAAACGCTTAAATATCTCTGTTAATACGATATGATAAAATCCCAAAGAATAAAGTAATACCATTACCAGGAAGACATGTGATGGTGGAAACTGTTATTTCTTAAGGTCGTATTTTTGATGATCTCAAAATTAATTAAAATGTATATACACACAAGCGCACGCACACCTTTGTTAAAACTTTTAATATCGCCCATAACCTTATGTGATTCTCCATCAGTTTTTGAGGAGTCTAAAATACAGAAACTATCCTGTTTCTACCAGGAATAATAAGTACTATATCCGGATCTTAATATGTCAACATAATCCAATTCTTTCACGATCTACAGAACAATTAAAAAATTCTGATTTATGCAAAATTAAAATGTTTTTAGAATCCTCTGTTCGCTTTTACTTATTTGATTAACACTTTTTAAAATAAATTTATGAAAGTACTGCGAAGTATTTTGTAAAACATAGCATTATAATTTTTATTTTAGTTTTCTACCTTTGATCATACAGCTTAATATTTTTGGCTTGTCCTCCTTATTTTCCATTGTTTAACGCGAATTTCTTGCAGATATTCTGAATAAAATCTGACAAATCTTCCCACAAAAAACCCTTATAATATAATATCAAATTTACTCTTCATGGTAAATGATGTAAAAATATAGAACTGAAGTTCGACGCGTTTAACTTCTTCGATAGCTACCACCTTCATTCCTACTGAATATTTATATATAATATTTTTGTTATTTAAATCCAACTTAAACCATTTTTACGTTAATCAGGATTAAATAAACCCTAACAATGAAAAAGTGTTTAAATTTGGTTACAAAATTATTTTTAAATAGAAAGTATATAAGTATTTTTCTAAAAATATTTTAATGAAAAATAAGATTATTGTGATCAGAAACATATAAGACAAAAATATCAAGTATAATCACTTCTGTTTATTTTAGTTATTATTTTCTAGTCATATTCGGTATTTTTTCTAGTAATATTTTTTAATAACATGCAGAGGTAATGAAATGAGAATTTTAATGTAAATAGTGTAGACGCTGAAAAAAAAATTTGAACCGTTGGGTTGCTGGAATCAGGATTTGAACCCGTAACCTTTTGTCTGCCGGGCGACTGCTCTGACTACTAAGCTACTTAGGACGTTGTGCCAAATCATCTCGCAAATACCTATTTGAATTATAGAAGAATCCCAATCCTGATATAGTTTAACATATTCGTGACCCACTGATTTCCATTTGAAGCCCATCATCACACATATGTTACATCATTCAATTTTTTATTTTAGTTTTTGCACTACAAATAAAATTTATTCTAAACTTTAAACAGTTTTACCTTACCCTATTAATTTAATTTAAATTAAAATAACGTTTGCTCATAAATCTATAGTACATGTTATAAAAATTCAAAAAATATGTAATAGCTAGTGGGTAAATTCCCTTTTCCGCTAACGGTAGCGAACGTGTTAAAACATTTTTTATAAATAAAATCTAATCTTTTATAGAAAGAGTATAGAATTTAATTACATATTTAGAAATAAGGACGATATTGAACTTTACGTCTCTGTCTGTTCCCTCAAAATGATATTAATGATTATTAGAAGTGCAAGTTTAACAAAACTTTATCAAAAAATAAGCTGCGTATAAGACCAGTTAAATATCGCTTGCTTTTTTTTTAAATACCCTAAAAGATATTCTGTACACGCGCGCGCACGCGCGCAAGTGAGCGTGCGTGCAAATGTTTGCGGAGAGATTTGACAAGAGATCCGGACGCATACCACCATATAAAATAGACCAAACATACACAAAGACCCGTTGATTTGTTCCATGATCCCTGAAGGCGAGCAAGTAGATGCTGGAATAAGACTGTTAAGATGCCCAGCAGCAGGGAGCGGCTGAATTTGGTTTATCGACTCTAAGATCGACATTCGCGCGATTCACGAAGTGTGCAGAAACTTATAATCATGTTCGGTGTAAAACATATTGATATATATTTGTTGCATTGTTCATAGAAACTGACGAATATAACATTGCGAAACCTAATATGTGTTATTGTCAGTATAAAGGTATGGAAAAGGAGGATGCATCTGAATTGTTTTGCATGTCTTCCTAACTTTAATTGATCGACCGAATATTGCAACGCGAAATAGTTTTTGTCCGTGCGATGTTTTTATTCGAAATATATAACATTGTATCGCGAATGTCTGCTAAGACTTGTACGGACATTAATTTGTTCCACGATCCCTGAAAGGGGGCAAAGAGAAGCGGAAATTCGACCGTGGCAGTGTCAGACGACTGGGGCCAATCGGTCCAGATTTATAAACTCTGTGATTGACACGCGTGCTATTTACAAACTGCGCAGGAATGTATAATTATGGTTGTTACAATACGCATTAACATATTTAATTGTATTATTTATAAAAACATGCAAATACAACATAGAGCCTAATATGACTTATTGCTAGTCCAAGAAGGTGGGAAATGCACGAAATATCCTTTAAAATTGAAAAAATGTCTTTCAAAAAGAAACTTTTGCATCAGAATGATTACGTATAATGCTTTCGTAACATATATCGATTAAAAAGATTAAATCAAGTAATTGTGCGAAGACTGATTATTAATTGTTACTTTTCAGAGCTATAATGCACTTTTTCAGAGTTGTAAAATGGTTCTTTTCAGGGTTATGGCACGGTTCTTGACTGAACTACAATTTATTTTTTATTGGAACAATTAGTCAATCAATTGATGTTACAAAATCATTATCTGTAATAATTCTGATGCAAAACTTTCTTTTTGAAAGACATTTTTCCAATTGTAAAAGATATTTCATTCTTTTCCCGCCTTCTTGGGCTAGCAATAAGTTATATTAGGCTCTATAATGTTGTATTTGCACAAATCTATGAATAATACAATTAAATAATTCAATGTGTATTGTAACAACCATAATTATACATTTCTGCGCAATTTGTAAATAGCGCGCCTATGGATCATAGAGTCTATAAATCTGGACCGATTAGCCCCAGCCGCCTGACACCGCCACAGTCGTGTTCCAGCTTCTCTTTGCCCCCCTTCAAAAGTCGCGGAACAAATTAATAGGTCAGTCTGTACATTTAGATATTGGTCTATAGGGTTAAAATTTTTTTAGTGGAAAAAAAAATAATCAGTCTGTGCAGAAACTCTGATGTGAAATGTCCCATAAGGAGGGTATCGAAATCAATTAGGTTAACAAAAACAAAAGTTGTATGAAAGAATGTACCAAACAAAATATTTCCCTTTCGATTCGCTTACAATATTAAAAAACGTAATAAAAACAGCGTTATCCATTGCAATGATATTGTGCGACAATTTCCACGATGCCAACGAAAAAGTACCGTTTTAAACGGCGATTACGTAAATCATCGTTATCATGTTATCACCCCAAAAACTAAGGTAAAGATTCTTGACGCTCCTCAACGTGATACAGACAATCCTTTTCCACACTCGAACGATCCGAACGAAATTAAACAGATAAAAATAAATATTCACCAGCCATTCTTTAAACAAATCAGCTCGACACTGCCCGACTACTTATGGTACGGAATCAATAATTTGTTCCAGCACTCTTAACACGTTAAGCGCTACGCCGAATTTCTGTGCCGTTCCGTTCAAGCCACAGTTAGCCGTCAGGTGGGCCCTGCCGGGCCGCTCGCCGATAGGCGAGCCAGAGTATAGACAATTTGAAAAAAAAGGAAGGTAGTGCGCACAAAATTAGAAGATATTGCACCGAATGCTATAATCAGAATGCACGAATATTAGGACCAAAGATAGCTAAAAATGTAACGCCAATAGTAATAACCTTTTGTAATTAATGTACACAGTAACCTCACCTTTGCTTATCTTGTTTTAATAAATTACATTAATGTTTTTAAATATTATATTCTTTTCCTTGAGGCATTGACCAAACAAAAACCGATATCGCATAATTTAAATGTTCAGTCTCACAAGTACGCAAGGACCGACACACGCGCCGCGATAGAAGAACAAAAAGTCCGGCGAGGCCTGAACGGAAAGTCAAGCGCCGGTCCCTGGGGACCGGCGTAACGCTTAACGTGTTAAAGGGGAGTAAGAAGCTAGAATACGACCATGGAGATGCCAGGTGACAGGGACCGACTGGACCTGATTTATCGACTCTACGATCCACATGTGCACCATTTAGAAACTCCGCAAAAATTTATAATTATGGTCGGTGTAATAGTTATCGATATATTTTTGAGGAAGATTATTGTAAAGTACTGGAATTGCTGATTAGCCGATAAGGTATATACACTTTTTTCTTCTCAAATTTTGAAACGTGTTTTTCTTAACATCACATTTTCGAAATTGGTGGAAGCTCTCACTTAAAAACTACTTAACAGATCGTAATCAAACTTTAACTACAATAGCATAACATTATACTTCTATATGAATTTGCTTATCTTGAAAAAACGCCTAAAAAAAGTACTTTATCGTAAGAAAAAAATAATGTAAAAATACGAACTTTCATATTTAAAGATACAACCTTCGATTTCCGAAAACGAAATCTTCCAATTTTCAACTCTTTTTCATTTTTTTAGTTTTACATAAAAACTACAGATATTATTAATAGGAATTTTTCAAACTGTTCCATTTAAATAAATACGAAAGAGCGTAAACTTCCGCCAATTTGCAATTTGCGCGCGGAACTGCCAAAAAGATGTGGCGATATGTCGGCCATTTTATTTCATCATGCAATCGAAAAAATATATTTTCCTACTTTTAAAAACATTTAATGCTAATTTATCCTCCCTATAAGAGTTTTTAAAAATCATACATTTTTAAGGCTTCTAAGTGTATCTCACCTCTTAATATGTATAAAATAAAACGACAGATTTAAAAACCACGTAAATATATGGATGTAAAGGGAATAGGTAGGAAAAGAAATACATTCATTTATGCAATAATAAGTTGTTATTTACAGGAAATCATCTAAATCGTATCTCCCAGAATCGTCGTCCTTCTCATTTGCTAATATTAATGTTTTTAATTTTGTTAAAATCTCTTCCCTCGTCACTTCGTTATTTTTATCTTCTAGAACGTGGTGTCCCTCGCTTTTGACATCTTCAGAATCTTCATGTTTTACTTCAGCTATAAAGAGATAAACACTCTTATCTCAAAGATTGATACAGGTCTCTGCGGTTAGCGGTTAAACGAGTATTATTAAATAGTCATGAAAACAGAATAAGTACAATAATATACTCTGCATTGTTGTCTTTAGCTTATGCCTTTAACATAAGAGAAAGACAAATCCTATATCTCACCAATTTTTACACGTTTTAAAATAGTGGTCGAGGTTTATTCACAAATGAATTCTATATAATGTTACTACATTTTCAATTTTGAAAGTATTAAAGTGAATGTTCACCAGATGTGTATCTATATACTTGGAATATATCTCTTGAATTAACTAAAGCTGTGGAATAGCGATTAGCCCACTTCCCTACAAATCACAATGTCCCAAGTCCACTATACTTTTCAAGTGAATATTTTTTTCCGTCTTTCTTGAAAAAAAATACTTTTACATGGAGTTTAAAGATGAATCATGAAAATATTGAGCATTGCAACCAACATATATCACGTCCAGCCATGTGGATACGTGATGTTTTTTCTGTATGATCTCTGCAATTGTAATAACTTTTGAATCATTTTTCTTTCTCGGACATTCCTATAGAATGAAATGCTGAGTTGTATAAGCCACAGAAGGATTCTTTTTAAGGTATCTGACTTGTCTCAGGAAAATGTTTTTGACACTTTTATTAGGTGAGGCAATGAAGAAGTACGACAAGTGTAAACATCATGGAAAAATTTGGACGGTTGTGTTGCTGGACCAGTACACGAACCTGAGATCATTTACTTCTTTTTATTCCATTTTTGACACCGACACTGCTAAGGTCAATTGACCTTACCAAGTGTTATTAAGGTCATACCAACCTTACCATTCACTTTCTAGGCTACTACTTTGAGAATGATATATGACGACGAGAAATATTCACCAAATATGCAGTGGTATTGGTTGTGAGCCATAACCAGCATCCAACGACATAAAAAAGACGTCGTAAATGCAGGCGAATGTAGCAGATGACTCCAGTGACACTCATGTAAAAACCATAATGTAAAAAATTCAAGGGCAAACATTCGAGCATGATAGCCGAGTATAAGGTCAACATTTTTCCATATCACGAATTCGTTCGTGGGATGATTTAACAGGACAGCTGAATAGCTTACTCATCAGAGCAGTCGGCCGACAAGTAAAGGTCCTCAGTTCTAGCTCTGGTCCAAAAACCCAACGGCTAAAATTTCCGCTACACTTACACAAGTTTAATAAGTTGAGCCGATATGTACCTTTACAATTACAAAATCTTTAATCTGATTATAACAAAGCCAAATTCAAAAGATACAGAAAATAATTATTCGTATTAGAGACAAAAAAAATGTACTGTAAAACTCCCGCTTTTGGTTGATAGCAAAAATTCTAACCAGGCCGCGTCAATCGTATTTGGGAGACGCTTATTTGAGTAGTTGCAACAAACGTTAATAGGTATATGGAAAGATATTTTACAGGATATAATGAGACTATTAACTCCTTGCACAAGTTTCACAAGCCTGACTCGTGATAAAAGTTTTAGGCCAAATGTAAATATCACGAGTCAGGCACGTTGTATAACTACATGCCAAATGTGATATCACAAGTCTGACTTGTAATCGACATTTCGGGCCAAACATGAATACCACAAGTCAAATGCAGACCATGTGTAAGAAGACATTTTCATGGTAGAGATGATGGCTAAAACCTAAGCAAACATAAGCACTTGGCAAAGCCAAGAAAACTGGTCTATTGATATTTAATTGTTTATTTATATTTTGACATAATAGTCTTCTTTTTGCTGCAGTGAATTGATGTAAATGAAAACATGGTCTCGTCGAGCAATGTAGTTATTTATATTTCGTTTTCCATTTTTAGGTCTGGTGATTATGACATGGTCTAAAAATTTATTTTAGTTCAAATATCACTGTCGTGGATTTTTTTCAACTTATTTGTATTTCGCTATTAATTAATCATATTATTATTACTTATACAGAATTTGTGGTAATCACGTGTAACAATTAAACTATTTCTGAAAAGTTTTTAATTCAAATTTATTTGAATTTTATTCGAGCACCATGACATGCAGTAAACACATGCGCGGCTATCTGGCACTCAGTCATAAGACGTGTAATCGTGTTTTAACTTCTAAGGGGTTAATCGGATCAAAATCTGACAATGTAATCTATTTTATTTTTTTCTTTCTGAAAAATGTCAACTGTTCCTCCTCACCATTATCTAAATTTTTATAGACCTCGTAACAGCTTTCTTCTGAACTTCTATATGATTCACTAAGAAATAACTTCTAATTTGTCTTTTTGACATTGCAAATAGGAACGCAAAAATTTTAACACATAAAAAGTTTAACCATTCGTCACTACAGAAAAAATATTAAAAAAAAAAAGACATAATTTTCAAATTTTACACGTTAGCTTACATACTTTGTTTTTGAAAGAAATTTTCAACTGAATGTATGTTGCAAAACATTGTCCTTGTAAGCATGCTTATCTTCTGCTACTAAACAACAGGCTAGAAAAACCAATATATTCAGTACGATTCTCGACTATAGATTTTCAGCTCAATGGAAATCTCTATACATTTTATTCAAGATGTGATAGTCTTTTATTACCATAAGAAACAATGGGTCCAATATGTTTACATACCTGCATTGAGTCAGTTTTAATCTGAGAAGCGTGCATGGTATAGCAGCATACGTTACTTGACGGAGATTTTTTTACAAACTCACACAGCAGTCAATATGTTAACAGGAGTGTACAAAATCGTTTGATAGATTTTAGAACAATATTGAAGTCGTGAAAATAAGGCATTAACTACCCAAAGAAATAATTTTTTTATTTCCCTTAGTACCCAATTCCCTTGTTTTTGGAGGTATTCTACTATATAAAAATGTTATGTTAATTTTCTTTGTCTATCCATTCTACACGTATATTATAACACAGAATTATCTTATCAGAATTAATAATATATCATTGTGATTGGTGGGTAGTTGCAAAGCTACTACAAAATTTTCATGGTGTAGTAAAATTGATGTTATATTATTCTAATCAAGAAAAACTAGAAACGCATTATATTTATAGACACAAATTAGTCAGAAATCACAATTTTAACAAAAACAAAAAAAATGTATAACCTTGAAAATATATATTCTGCAGTTCATATTTATTATATTTTTTCATCACTTGGCAAAATACTATTTATCCTAGAAATAATAGACCCCCTTTTTTGTCATCATGTATAATCATCCTTATTCCTACTTACTTTTCTTATTCATGTACCGTATAAATGTCCTTTTCTTGCGTTCCGGCAGACTTTTTAGCAGTTCTTTTATCTCTTCTTCCAGTTTCAACTCACTTTGATCCAGTTTTGTTTGCAAAATATCTGCTTTTTCTCCGCACTTAGGACATACCTGTGCCCCCTTGGCACATGTAAGACAAATTGTAAGATATGCACGCATCACAGTTCTTTCTTGGCACTTTGTGCATTTTCCTGGTGCCTTTAAAGGCTTGTACTTCTTGTATTTTATCTTCCACTCAATTATTTTCCTACAACGATCACAGACATCTGTCACTTCCATGCAATTGATGCGCTTTGTTTTCTGAGACTTGTCGTGGAGGTCATTTTTAAAGGTGGTTTGGTTCTTGTACTTCTGCGGCCTTGAACGCACAGTGTTTCCTCTCTGACTGCTCATTTTTATGATTTTGTTGCTAGTTTTCCCCTTCTTAAGTGCTGCTTGAAGAAGAATAAGTTTCTTGCTTATATAGATTTATTTTTAATTTGTTTTATTATACATCACATTTATTTTGGTTTTATATATCATACATGTTTGTATTGATATATAAAGCATAATGTTCTAGATATGGTTTATTAGTTATATTTTTATACATTATATACTTTATTTGTGTTTACTTATACTTTTCATTACACTTCTCGTATTAATAACTTTTTACTATTATCTTAATTTTGTTATATATGCCTTGTAAAAGAAAAGATGAACAAGGGTTGGCTTTTTTTTTCTTGTAATGTATCTATTATTTGTGTTTGTATTGGGTTGAATGGCAAGTTCTCTTTCTTTTGGAACTTTCATTGAATGCACATGTCAAACTAAAGTATTTTGCACATATCCCACCTAAAGGTAATCTCTAGTGGATTGATGTGAATCTTGAAAGATACTTCATTTAATCAACGTTGATCTGATTCAACTAGTTGGCTGGAATATAGCCGGTATCCTTTAAGTGAATTATTTCTTTTTAAACAGGGAAAATGACACGTAAGCAATTATTTCAGTATTAATATCTTCTCCGACCACCCTACAAAAATTTTTAGTAGCTCATGCAACTTTTTATCGAATGTGAAGAAAATACTTGTTTTTGTCAGTTTCGCATTGTATTCTTATGAGTCCAAATTTTCAAATATAAATAGTAGAGCAAGAATAGAGTTATAAAAAGCATGTAACATAATACAAAAAAAATGTATACCTTTATTTCAAACAATGTTTTATAAAATCCACTAAAATTTTTGTTCAACCTAATATTTATTTTATTTTTACAATTTATTTATTTTGGGTTTATTTTGTTCTTTTCTGCTCTTCGTGTTTGTATTGTCTTTTTACTTATTACAATGGTTTATATTAATCATATAAATTTCTTGCTATCACGAATAAAGTATGTAAATTGTTCAGAACATTTCAAAGTATTTTCAATGTAAAGTATGGAAATGAATACACCATACCTGAGAGATCTTGATCATTTATTTTTTAAAAAAGTGTATTTTTTACCAAAGAAAGCTTTAACAGTATTTTTGATAATTTTACATTATTTTTGATTCCTCAAAAAAATTGGGAAAATGTTTACATTTGCAACAGATATTTAGTTTCTTTAACTGGTACTGCATTATTTGTACTTTTACATTTTTCCATTTAGTTACTTATTTGTAGTAAATACGTATTGCCCGGTCCGTATAAATTCCTTTACTGTTTTTACTATTCATTGATCATACAGCTTATTCTCAAATACTCCAGAGACACTTTTTCATTTACATTTTTTATATCATTTAAGAATTTATTAATAATATCAGGTAATATACACAGTTAAAATGGGGATATTTACTTTCGTGTTATCATAAACGAAATGCAGTCATCTTTTTCTACTTTATTAAATGTATTGAAGTAGAAAAGTAGGTTAACCTTCCAGTATTGCTAATGCTTATATTTACTTTATTCGGTAAACTATAAATACCACTGAAATTATATAAAATAAAATATTATTTGTTATTTGAGAAACTACTTTTGCACGATAATTAAGACGCAAGAATGACTCGCGGTTAATAAACATTACCTGCGAAATGTACTTAGTAACTTTCGACAAACGACTGCCAGTGTGATCACGTGACAGCATATAATATAAACACATACCTATAGAGCGGCAGAGCTACAATAGCGTACTAGACAGTGGCTCGGAATTCCACGCGGGAAACACGGATTCGAGTCTCGCCCATCACCTCTGGTTTTTCCACGTGAAATGTACAGTGTAGCTCTAGTGGTTCAAAACCCACCTTGAATAGTATGTCCTGAGACAAATAATACTTTAGCAGTCAGTGCTGAAATTAAATTAGCAAAAAAACAAACCTGTAGAGGCGGCCTTATTTTATCATAAGAGTCTGCGGGAGTGAGTTTGTTTATACCTCTGATATGTCTAGCTGATTTTGGGGGTCTCTTGCGGAGAAATTAAGAAACCTCGGTGAGAAAGAGATGAATCGATACAACAAGAACGTATGGGATAGAGACTGAATATACGGACAAACCAGCCTTCAATGTATTTTTCTGAAGCGAAAACACAATAATTCCATATAAATTTTTTTTTTGATAATACTTTAAACGTGTCGGAACAAGCTTTCAAAGGAATTTTTAAAATATGGCTCGATTTCCCTCTAAAGTCAATGCATACTTTTTCGTGATAAGAATTTTTTGTTTGAGCTTCTTTCCAAATTCAGGTTCTCGTAAGGTGTGTGCAAAATTGTTCTGAATACGAATATTACAGTTATTATAAGCTTCTCTCTAAATTGTGGCCAGAAAAGTTGTTTAAAGTCTCCCATAAATACAGCGAAATTAGCGCCTCTATCAACGAAGAAACAAAACATGGACAGGGCTACACATACTTATCGAGACCCAGAGTGCAGGAACATTTCTTTTTTATAATTTTGAGAAAGACGCATAATGAACGAGATGCTCGTCTTTGGAAGGATTATACTGAATAAGTTCAATGGTTCAACCCCATATACTTTAACATTTTTTTTATTTACTTGTTTTTTGTTAACTGATATTTCCCATTCTGTATTTATTCATTAAATTGACAAAAAGTATATTTATATTCTTAGTGCTTTTACGGTGCCGATATACACATGAAGATTGTGTTATTATAAAATGAGATAGATTTAAATTTATCAGATTAAATTCTGTCTTTCTACATTTTCTGGTTTTATTTTTTTATATGTAAATATGAAAATAGAATATTGCCTCGTCCCTTGTCGCATTACCAATCTTGCGATACTTTGTTACTTCTTGTGACATGCCGCCTGACATTATATTGGGTTGTTCGGAAAGTCATTTCGTTTTGTTTTTCGTTTTTCACCAACCAAAAACTACTGTGTAGAATTAATAGAACTTTTTCACACACAAGCCTTGCAATATCAGCT
>JBCFXI010002162.1:3285-27320 GCA_038496175.1 Ampulex compressa | reverse complement strand
TATCCAAAATCATACACGTACTTTTTATAATAAATTTCACAAATACAACACACCAACGTGCGACGAAGTGTCGACAGAATAATTCACCAAACAAAAATAACAGAAAAAGAAAACTTTCAGGAAGGAAAAAAATTATCCAAAATCATACACGTACTTTTTATAATAAATTTCACAAATACAACACACCAACGTGCGACGAAGTGTCGACAGAATAATTCACCAAACAAAAATAACAGAAAAAGAAAACTTTTAGGAAGAAAAAAAATTATCTAAAATCAAACACGTACTTTCTATAATAAATTTTAGAAATACAACACACCAACGAGTAACGAAGTATCGACAGAATAATTCACCAAACAAAAATAACAGAAAAAGAAAACTTTCAGGAAGAAAAAAAATTATCCAAAATCATACACGTACTTTTTATAATAAATTTCACAAGTACAACACACTAACGTGGGACAAACTGTCGACAGAATAATTCACCAAACCTGTACTCCATTAACATCCCTCGCTCGAGGTCATCATGGTCCATAACAACGGAAGGAGGAAAAAGAGAAGTCCGCGGATGATCCGGGTCGCGAGCCAAGAGAGAAGAAGCCCTTTCGATGCCATCCCAGGGAATTTGCGTCCACCTTTTGAAGGGATCGCGAGGAGAAAGAGCATCCGGTTTCCATTACCTTTGGCATTCACGGCCCAGATTTTTCCAGCCGCCCCCGCAACGCCCCGGCAGGTACAAAGGGCGGCATTATCATTCCACCGCGTTGCCGCCTTATTTTCGCGGCCCGTGGAAATTATTGGCCGCGCGGAAATGCCTCAGCCTATTTTCCACGGATTTTTCGATGATTTTCCGCGGTGAAACGCTGTCGTTTCTTCTCAGCTCGGCTCTCTTGTTAAATCGTGTTTTGCGAGGGTGAGAATTGGAGAGACTCGAGGAATTGCAAGTTTGAAAACTGGAGGTTCGACTTTTTAGGTTTGTTTCTCTGAATTTCGTTTTGGGGAGTTTCTAGGGAGTCTGCCATTCGTATCGTGTTTTATGATTTTGTTGGATAAAAGAATTGGAGAAATTTGGAGGGTTGGGAGTTTGGAAATGTTTTGTTTGTTTTTTTTTATTTAGCTTCGGGGTTTTAGGGAGTTTGCGATTGATATTGTATTTTGGGATTTTGTCAGATGAAAGAATTGGAGAAATTTGGAGGTTTGAATGTATAAAAATGGAAAGACGTTTTATATTTGCTTTTCTTGACTTACTTTTGGGTTTTTAGTAGATTTATGATCGAATTCTGGTTTCTACTTTACTCTTGAATTGTGTAATACACTTGGATCTTCATCGAGTTTATAATAAAATTCTATTTTTAGCGAAATAAAGGAAGAGGTAGAATTATTTTTGATAAATCTCAAATGAAATTAAAAAAGTCTCGAGATATTCGACGCTCGTTTTTATACTTTCGTACTTTTAACAGGTTTACAATGAAATACTGCTTTGTACTTTGCTCAAACAAGAAGAATGCTAGGAAATAAGAACTAAGAGTTCAACAGGTGCTCAATTTTTGCATCTTCGAATTGGAATATAGGTTCATTCAAGTCGAATTGGAATTCGAAATATAAATTCGATATATTTTCGAGATAAACATCGAATATAAAGATCGACATTCGAAATATAAAGAGGGGAGAGAATAAAAAAGAACGAAAGCTGAGGCTTTTTTTAAAATATTATTATTAATCTTCTACGCGCGCAGATCAGTGTGTGTGTATATATATATATATACACATATATATCTATATTTATTTATTTATACATTCATTTTTTACACAACGCATTTAGTCGCTACGAGGATTTTCGATCTCGCTCTTCGACACGCGCACGATTTTTAAGGATTCTCTATAATTAGTCCTCTTATCACGGATAACAGCTCAATTCTTGTTTGAAAATTCCAAAAATCCTTCTTTTTGAAATCATCGAGGATTTGCGCTCTTTTGCATCGTTTATCACAAATCCTCTTCTGTATTATTGTATATCAATAATATCATTATAGTCTCGATCATAATAAACGATATAATATATTCTGCATTAAACACTAATAAATATTCTCCTCGCTTTGCAATTCATTGGTTCTTATGGCGCATTAAAGAAACAATTAAAAGTTATTGGCTGTTTTGTATAAAAGATTTTTTAAACAGTCTTTTAAAAGACTTTTAATATATCTTGAATGAAGATATATTCATAAACAAATACACCTGAATGGCGGATAAAAACGCGATTATTCCTGGAGGATGAATATCAGTCGGATTTAAAAGCCTGATTTATGATTAGAAGGTCGAATTGAGCAAACAAGTCGTAGGCCTAAACTATTGATTAAATAGTTAATGTTTTTCTATGGTTAAACATCCTCCAGAAAAATTCAGCATATTCATCCCCATAAATATAATTTTTTATTGAAATATAATCCTGACCATTTATTTATTTCACTTGAAGTGTATAAATAAACACGAATCTCATTGTTTTCTATGCTAAATATTTTAATGCACATTTTCAAACCTTAATATTGACAATTTCACTGATCGAGGACACATTGGAATATTTATTCTGAAAAATCCAGGAATTCGAATCGTCGACACTTGTTCCATTTAAAACAAGATTCGTTTAAATGTTTATTCGCTCCATCGTCCAACACTTCCATTGATTTTCAATCGACGAAGTTAATTAAATTCGCACTGATTGGCGTCCGATAAATCTTGTCGAAAAATCAGTGGAAATTAATTTAATACGTATAATGATAATAATTATATATTGTTATTATTTACTCAAGGATGGATGATTAAACCATAATATTTTAATATGCATTTCTTTCTCCCCTCGGATTAAAATCGAAGCTTGTTGGAAAATAATCAAGATCGCAGATTTCCGTGATCAGAGGGTCAATCAATGTTTCTTAACAATAAAGAACGAATCTTCAGGTTCCTCTCGCTATTGTCGTGCGCGCAAACTCGTCCTTGAACGACAACAGCGACGAAATTCTCGTCTCTGGCCTTTCCTGCAAAAACGGACCCAGAAAAAAGTCCCTAGCGTCAAAAAATAATCCAATATAATCTCAAACATTGATCGATGATCCTTGAAAATATTCCATAAATCTCATCACGAAGAAAATGATTTAATGCCTCCAAGTATTATTTTTCAAAAAGCAAATAAATTCAATTAAAAAATACTTGGATAAATCCAAGTATTTAATAAAACAAAATTTAAAGTGAAGCGTTTATCTTTCATTGCGTTGGTTAAAATTGTAAATTTAGTCTTGTATATTTTTTATTATCCTTGGTAAATTGTCCACTTCATCGTGGATATTGTTAATGAAATTGTTAATGTAAAATGATTTTCTTCTTCAGCTAAAGAGTCGATTAACTGGATCCGTAATTGGCGTAACTTTAATTCTTATAAACATCGACTTAGACAATATTGTACATTAGGTCACTAGGTTCTCTTAAACTCTAGCAATACGCGATAAATAAACAAAGCTGAAACCTGGTCGAACGACTTTTCAGCATTTATATTTTCTGCCTTCGATTTTTATTCTTCTCTCAGTTTTCCTCTCATTTTCTTCTCTAATTCCTTCTTCAGCCTCTCATTCCTTCTGGTTCCTCCTTTGGCTTCCTTGCATATTAATCTAGAAGTTCATCCAAGCTCATTTTATCACTCGTAATCCACAGTCAATTTATTTCCTTCGATTTAAAAGCTCTTTTATGACGAGAAGAAACTCGAGCGCTTCGAAGTTTTCGTGCAAAATCGAGAAGTCGAGTCGTGGTTCCTTGGAAATAATTCGATTCGAAGCTCGAGTCTCGATGCCTTTTCGAAGGATTTCGAGAGATTTTGGAGATGGAAATTCCGTTGGAGAAAAGCCGTTCGACTTCGATTCCTCGCTCTTTCCTTACATTAATGATTGTTCTGCACTCTGAGTTTACGTGGCCTAAGTCTATCGATTTTCGTGATCCGATATATTACACGCGCCCTTTTGCAAAACGTCTGAATTGATGAATGTTCAAAATAAATGCGGTTGATGCTTGAAGATAAAGAAGGAGAAATAAGTAGAGAAAGAGAAGGAATAACACATGAAATAACATATATATTAATATACCAAAAGATGATGTATAAGGTTTTGTATTATATTAAATGACTGTAGTGGAAAGAAGATAAAATAGTAGATGAGATGATATGTAATAAGATAAGAGTTTCAGTCCATCCATCTAGCTTTCGTGCTCAGGTTGATAATTGAAAAATTGATAACTTCGATGTACTGGTGAGTAAATAAATGTATAAGTAAGGTTAAGCGTCCAATTTTGAGGAAGGATAAGCTAATTTTTATATAATAACATAAAAATGTAAATAATAGAGTAGGAATTTTTTTCTTTGCCAAAATTAAAATTATGGTAGGAATTCTTTCCTTTGCCAAAATTAAAATTATAGTAGGAATTTTTTCAGAAGTGGATTTGGATTTTTTTCTCTTTCAGAACTGGAATTATACACGATTTTCCTTTCAGAATTGGACTTATATATGGTTTTTCTTTCAGAATTCGATTTACACACGGTTTTACCATTCAGAATTGGAACTATGTTGAGTTTTTCCTTTTAGAATTCGACTTACACACGGTTTTTCCTTTCAGAAATAGATCTATACACAGTTTTCCTTTCAGAATTCGATTTATACACGGTTTTCCCTTTCAGAAATAGACTTATACACAGTTTTCCATTCAGAATTCGATTTATACACGAATTTCCCTTTCCTAACTCGACTTCCACTCAATCCTACCTTTCAGAATTACACTCGCACCCAATATTTCCTTTCAGAAACGAACTAACGCACAGTTTTCCTCTCAGAATTGGATTCAGCGCGCACATTTTCCAGAATAAAACTCAAACCCATTTTTTTTCCCCAAGGCTTGGCCAATTCAGTTCTTTCTTTTTTGCAACATTGGATTTATGCGGGGATTTTACAAAACTGGACCTCCACCACTTTAAATAATAAAATAAAATCCGATATTCGTGTTCCCTCTGCTTTTTTCCCTCGTTCCTCGATGTCGCTTACAAACTACTGTAACGACGATATCTCTGATTCGGTGGAAGCTGAAATTGCGAAACGAATTATGGCGAGACGCGAGCTTAAATCCACGACGATTGCGTATACTGTACTATTAGGACTTAATGTATTTACATTGACGTACGATAGGCTTCCTTAAAACGCGATTCCTTGTACAGCGCGACAAATGATAAAACGCAGGAATTATCCAGGCTCGAGATTAATTTTAATTTTAATTGTAATAATTAAAGATTAATTTTTTAATCAATCGAAGCGAAAAATTGAATTTGGTTCGATGCATTTGATAATTGAATTTAATTCGTTTTAATCGCGTATATACGCTGCTTTTTTGAAAATGTATGTTTGAAAATAGCTTTTTAAATTTAGAATAAAATTGAATTAATAAATAAAATTGTGTATAAAAATATCTTTTTAAGTATCTGGAATTAAATTAAATATAGATGTGATATAGAATATATAGGTTCTCTTTTGATACAGAAATAATACATGAATCAATTCTTGGATTCAAACGCGTATATACGTCGCTTGTTTTTGAATTTGTTATATAAAAATATTTTTTAGATATTCGAAATTAAATGAAACGTAGATTAAATAAGGAAAATTCATATCAAATCTTTTTTACTCCATTTTTGATTAATCGATAATTAAAATCAAACCTTTATTACTTAATTTCTAATACGTTTCTTGGAGTCGTAGATAAAATATGCAAAATGAACACAAAATCTTCTTTGCTTCATTTTTAGTTGATGGAAAATTAATGTAGAATCTTCTTTACTTCGTTTCTAATAGGTTTTCTGGAATCAAGCGCGTATACGCGCCACTTATGTCTCTCGTATGTATTCAAAAATATTTTGAAAATGTCTAAAATGAAATGAAAATCGTCTCGTACGATCGTCGAAGGATCGTTCCAACGATCTTCGATCCTCACTCCGAGGATATATTCCGAATTCGTCTCCTCGTGCGGAATAAAAATAGAACAGAAGGGCTTTCCTTATCTATATTATCTCGCAATGTAAAATTGGTCGAAGTATAAAACTTCGGTTGTCCTCCTCTCAAGGAAGATACCTTTTTGTATTCTCGATCGAAATATTTTCTCGCGACAAATCGAGTTAATATTTCACTCGAACCAGCTTCGCCTCCTCGTTTAGTCTTTGATGATTATTCTAACGAACTTTGCATTCGGATATTGTTGTTATTGTTATTATTATTGATACTTCTTGCAGGATATTGCGGGAATATCTTGCAAGAATTGTCACGTGATCGATGGAATTATTGAGCCGTGGGAATTAATTCCGTGCCTTTATTTCAGTGCGAATTGATTCAGTATTCTTTTCGTTCTTTAAGCCGAAGAGAAATGGTAGGAACTTTGGTTCTCAAAATATAATCTCATTATTTTTTATATTTTCTTGCTGTATAAAATTCTATCAATTAAATCAGTGTCCTTCTGTCGCGCGTGAATAAAATGAAGGGTCATTTTTTGTTCATCAAAAAATATGACTTCGATGATAGAAAATTAAGTTTAGAAAGAAATCGTACGAATTCGAATCGAAATATTCGTACTTTCTATTTTGAATCAAATTGATTTCAATTAGGTTCACTAAATATTATATATAAATTTGTATTTTATTGAAAATTGCGGTGAATTATGAACAAATGGTCTCCTCGTAAAAAACTAATTTATAAACAATTCCAATGTCATCGTCATTAACCAAATCACCAAAAGGAGATTCTTTAAATTACTAGAAAATTACATTAAAAAAGAAATACCCCTTGCTTCCATTAAATTAAAATTAACACAAAAATCAACATCCATTAATATAAACTCATAAAATTAATATCCATATAAATATATTTGACCAACCATTTTACAACCAACAAATCCAAAAAGTCTCTCCCAAATGAAATCGAGCCTAATGAAAAATAATTAATAATTAATACGTTTAACAATAAAATAATTCAATTCAATTCGATGATGTAACTCAATTTAATAATTAATCATTAACACATAACAGCAGATCCTTTGTACAAGGCAGGGAATTCATCCTCGCGCCTCTGCCCTGGGGGATTTTGTTTTTTTAATTTTGGCACCGCTCGCTTAATTCGCTCCCCAAACAGCGGCGAGTCCGTGTCGCGCACGCATCGCGTGGAAAAATCCAAACGTGATGGATGAGCCCTGGGCCTGACAACCGAGCCGCGGAAACTCGGATCCTCCATCAATCTCTGGATCCCTTCCAACGGCCCTTATTAACGTTCTTGCAGCGTTGTAACGATCAAACGTCGAAGGACGGCCCCTTTGATCGGCGTTTTTGGTTATTAAGAGGAGGTAATTTTTTAATTTTGGTAATTAAGGTCCAGATAACGTATATATATAATATGCGACATTGAGTCAAGAGTATGGAGTAGTGTACATTATTTTCTAGGCCCTTTAATTGGATTATTGCGAGGATTAAGTGGATATAAATTTAATATATGTGAGTAAGGAAATGGATATAAATCAAATATAATTAATTGGTATAATTAGTATTGAAGTTTTGTGAGTTTTTTAATTTTTTACGTGGATTTTTTGGGATAAGAATTTTGTAGATGGTTATTGAGCGATTTATATTTAATTATGCGAGTGTTCGGGTTGATTATTGTTGATCGTGGTGTTATCGAAGCTAGTATTCTTGGGTGTAAAATGTTGCGCAATGATTCAGCTTGGAAATAAAGGGGGATTTATTTTAAAGGATATATCGTTTTGTATATTATAATATAATAAGGGATTTTTCAAAAATATAAAGAGTTAACGCGAATAATTCTGTCGTTTATCGTGCCTCGCGTCGATGAATCTTTACCATTGGTTATAAAATAAAAAAACTACTTTCTCGATGTGAATGAAAAAAAATGGCTATAAAATCTACTAGAATTCTTTGGTTCCAATTATTCACGCCTCCAATTTTCTGCAAAATTCACCTATCTTCCTTACGTATAAAGAAACTGACTTAAATTGAAACTAACCATGGCTATTAAATCTATCAAAATTCTCAACTTTCAATTATTTACGCCTTCGAGTTTTTCCAAAAATTCCCCTATCTTCCTTATGCGTAAGGAAACTAACTTAAATTGAAGATATATATTAACTAACCATGGCTATAAAATCTACAAAAATCCCTTACTTCCAATTATTCACACCCCAAATTTCCCCCAAAATTCACCTATTTCTCTTATAGCCAAGGAAACTGACTTAAATTGAAAATTCTCTGCTTCCAATTATTCACAACCCCAAGTTTTCCCCAAAATTCACCCATCCTCCTTATCCCTAAAGAAACTAACTTCAATTGCAAACATATATTACACCGACCATGGCTATTAGATCTACAAAAATCCTTTACTTCCAATTATTCACACCCCAAATTTCCCCCAAAATTCACCTATTTCTCTCATAACCAAGGAAACTGACTTAAATTGAAAATTCCCTGCTTCCAATTATTCACAATCCCAAATTTCCCCCAAAATTCACCCATCCTCCTTATCCCTAATGAAACTAACTTCAATTGCAAACATATATTACACCAACCATGGCTATTAGATCTACAAAAATCCCTTACTTCCAATTATTCAAACCCCAAGTTCCCCCAAAATTCACCCATGTCTTCCTCACACCCAAAGAAACCGACTTATGCTCGTGAAAATCTTTTTATCCAGGACAGGCCTTCCCAAGAAAACTTCCAGAGACAGAAGAGACACCCTTGTCCGTCCACCAGCTCGCGTCAGCCTCAGCCACGAAGGTCGGGCTCGTCAGGCTTTTACGCTTGAGACGATTTTCATGTCCTCCGTCCAGGATTTTCACGGCTCGCCTTCCATTGCCCCTTTCACGGCCTTCTTATTATCTCGTCGAGGAAAGCGGCTGGTGGAGGGGATGGTTTTCATTTTCAAGGACAGACTGACAATTCTTTGAGAGACGTACTGATTAGGGTGGAGCGAGTGGACGAGGCTGATTGTTAACACTGGAATTCTTGATTGGTAATAATATTGGTTAAGTGGTTTTAAAGGATTAAAGTTTGGATAAACGATTAAATGGTTAAATGGCGAGTTTTGGTACAAATTATTCGGTGATTGTTGATCGTTAACACTGGAATTCTTGATTGGTAATAATATTGGTTAAGTGGTTTTAAAGGATTAAAGTTTGGATAAACGATTAAATGGTTAAATGGCGAATTTTGGTAAAAATTATTCGGTGATTGTTGATCGTTAACACTGGAATTCTTGATTGGTAATAATATTGGTTAAGTGGTTTTAAATGATTAAATTTTGGATAAATGAATAAATGGTTAAATGGCGAGTTTTGGTGAAAATTATTCAGCTGCCTTTAATTTAGTGGAATTTGCAAAAGATTGCGAGTGTATTTCCTGAGATTCTGCACGATTTTGTTGCCATATATAGATCGTTATATTCATCCATTCATAAATTAAATCAATATCAAAAAAACAAATATATATATATATATATATATATATATATATTTTTTCTGATATTGATTGGAAACAGTTTGTTAATATATTTCTTTCTTGTATATATATATACATATTATTGAATATTTAGACATTCTTTTCTTGTATATATTCATATATATACAAGAAAAAAAATATATATATTTTGTTTTGCTTGAAAAATATTATATATTTATATATATATACAAGAAAAAAATATTTAAAAAAACTGTTTCCACTCAACATAAGAAAACAGTATATCACATCGTAGTAAATAAACCAATATTAAAAGAAAAATGGTGTGAAAAAAATCCTTCGTCTTTTATCGCTCCTCTGGTTTCGCCTCTCCTTTAATTTCACGAGCCCAGGATGCGGCTGCAGAATTTTCCAGATGCCTCCGTCACCTTGTTCCTCTTATTTCTCTTATTCCACGAGGCTCTCCCTTCCTTCCACTCGGCCAGCTGCGTCCGTTTCCTTCATAATTAAGGTAATTAAAGGAGGATCGGTTAGTTTAATCCGCTTAAGCCTCCCGCCGCCTCGAAGAACCGCTGGACTTTTCTCATCGAACTTCCCCTTACGTTTGTATCCCCGATTCATCGGGCCAATGAGCCAGGAGTTTGCTTTCACTTGGTCGATTTTTAGCTCGAACCTCTTCATTCCGTGGCAATCTTGTTTTGCCACTGAAAGTTCCTCTTAACATTGTTACCTGCTGTCTTTTCCATGGGATTTTTATATCGATTGGATGAGAATTGAAAGAGAATCTTCAGGGTTTTTCGATGAATTCTTCTGTGTATTTGATACTTTGTTAAAAACAACCGTGAAAAAATGCTAAAACGAAAAATGATAAAAGAATAAAGGGCTGAAAAATGCAAGGTTTATTTTATAGGCGCGTTTGGAAAATCGATTATCTGCAGAAATAAGCATAAATAATGATAAAAGTGAAAGTGGTTAATGCGATTTAATCGTTTTTTTATTTAGGATCTTTTTTCATTTATGAACCAGAGTATGAAATAATGTATTCTGTATTTAAATGAGGTCTTTAAAAGTGTTTGTTTGTTTAATTAAGTCTTTAAACAATTAATGGTTGGTTTAAGTGATCGAAAGTGATCGAGCAAGTCGATTATTCGGTTTCCTTCGACGTTTGATGATTAAAACGCGACAGAAAGCGAATATTCCAGGTTTTTAAGAAATGGAGGATCATCAGCAATTTGGTTATCCTAGACACATCGAAGTACATTGACCATTAAAACACGCAACGACCTTTCCAATTTTCGAGAAGTAAATATGGAATTTCTTGAGAAATGGAGAGACGCTTCATCGAGCAAACGTCCATCAGCAGTTGGTCTGTTTGATAGTTGAAGCGTCATAGCTAAGCAACCGACACTTCGATAACCAAACGTCCAACAGCAACTGGTCCGTTTGGTGTCCTTGGTAGCTTGATGCTCGAAGCGAATGTCCCATATTTTAATTTACCAAGCGACACTTCAACAACTGAATGTCCATCAGCAACTTTAATTCGTCTCATATCTTCAAACTCTTCATAGTCGAAGCACCAAGGATAATTCCAGGTCCACAAAGTCCCGTATTTTAATTAACCAACCAACACTTCAACAACTGAATGTCCATCAGCAACTTTAATTCGTCTCATATCTTCAAACTCTTCATAGTCGAAGCACCAAGGATAATTCCAGGTCCACCAAGTCTCGTATTTTAATTAACCAACCAACACTTCAACAACTGAATGTCCATTAGCAACTTTAATTCGTGTCACATCTTCAAACTCTTCATAGTCGAAGCACCAAGGATAATTCCAGGTTCACCAAGTCTCGTATTTTAAATAACCAACCAACACTTCACCAACTAAATATCCATCAGCAACTCTCATCCGTCTTACATCCTCAAACTCTCCATAGTCGAAGCACGATGAAGAATCCCAGCTTCCACGAAGTGAACCCCCCACATTTCCACCACCCAACCAACACTTCAATAACTAAATATCCATCAGCAAGCCAGCCACTCCACGATCATCCCAGACACTGAACCATCGAACCAACACCCAACAACGCTTCACCATCAGCACGTATTCCACATGCTAGCCAAGGAACCAAGGCATCAGCGACCAAGCGTCCATCAGCAGCTCGACTGTTCCCTCCTCCCAGTCGACCTTCCATCCCCAAGGTAGCGCCCTCAAATGCACGCCTCGATGTGCACGTTGGTCATCTCGCTGGCGCGCAGCTGGTTGTTGACGTGGAGCTCCGAGGATGCGTTGCTGTGCACCAGGTCCTGCTTCCTGTGCACCTGTCGCAGGTCGCGGACAGGCCCAATGGCGGCGCAGCAGCTCTCCAGGGTCTTCCTGAAGGCGGCGCGGAAGTCGCGGTTGAAGTAAGCGTAGATCAGGGGGTTGAGGGCGCTGTTGAAGTAGCCGACCCAGAAGACGACCGCGACGACCATGTCGCTGCTCTCGCAGCTGTCGCAGAGGGCTGTGATCACGTACCTGGGGGACAGATGAGAGCTGGGGGTGAGGCGTCGGTGGCTTGAAGATGGAGGAGATGATGAGGATGAAGCTGAAGAGTCAGAAGAGGATGGTGAGGATGGTGAGGATGGTAAGGATGAGGGTTAAGAGCCAGAAGAGGATGGTGAGGATGATGAGGATGAAGGTGAAGAGCTAGAAGAGGATGGTGAGGATGAAGGTTAAGAGCCAGAAGAGGATGATGAGGATGAAGGTGAAGAGCTAGATGAGGATGATGAGGATGAAGGTTAAGAGCCAGAAGAGGATGGTGAGGATGAAGGTGAAGAGCCAGAAGAGGATGGTGAGGATGATGAGGATGAAGGTGAAGAGTCAGAAGAGGATGATGAGGATGAAGGTGAAGAGCTAGATGAGGATGATGAGGATGAAGGTTAAGAGCCAGAAGAGGATGGTGAGGATGGTAAGGATGAAGGTTAAGAGCCAGAAGAGGATGATGAGGATGATGAGGATGAAGGTGAAGAGTCAGAAGAGGATGATGAGGATGAAGGTGAAGAGCTAGATGAGGATGGTGAGGATGAAGGTTAAGAGCCAGAAGAGGATGGTGAGGATGAAGGTTAAGAGCCAGAAGAGGATGGTGAGGATGATGAGGATGAAGGTGAAGAGCCAGAAGAGGATGATGAGGATGAAGGTGAAGAGCTAGATGAGGATGGTGAGGATGAAGGTTAAGAGCCAGAAGAGGATGATGAGGTTGAAGGTGAAGGGCCAGAAGAGGATGGTGAGGATGATGAGGATGAAGGTGAAGAGCCAGAAGAGGATGATGATGAAGAGCCAGAAGAAGATGGTGATGAAGATTAAGAAGATTATGAAGATTAAGAAGATGATGAGGATGAAGATGAAGAGCAAGAAGAAGAAAAGGAGGAGGAGGAAGATTAAGGATAGAGGAAGAAACTCTGGTAAACAGAGCAAGGAGAATATGATGTAGGATCCTTTTTTTTTATATTCCATGAAGAAAAAAAGAGAAATCATGAAAAAAATTATATTGCATGGTAAATAGAGCAAGGAAAATATATATATATAAATATATAGATTGATAGATAGATAGATAGATAGATAGATAAATAGATTAAAAAAAGAGCCTGCATACGATTCTTTCTTTTCTATTTACTAGATGCTCTTCTCCTACCTTTAATTTTTCATCTATCTATTTTTTATTTAAATAAATAGATAAATAGATGGATAGATAAAGAATTAAAGGCGCAAGAAAAGCATAGTACGCAAAGCTCTTTTCTTAAAATTCCCACAAAGCAATAAATGGATAAATAGCGTCAACCATTGAATCAAACTTTGCTTTTAGCAAGGAAAAATATATTCCAACCAGCATCAGCAAGAAATACTCGTCCTAATACGAGAGAAAAATAATTTCCGCAGCCATCACTGATCATAAATTCTCTATAAAACAAACTTAAGTCGAAGCATGCAAACGAATAAGCAAAACATCCCTTAAAATATCAACTACTGGCCCCTGAACCTTACAGATAATCAAATCAGCGTCCCTCTACTTTGCAAAACTCCCTTTTCGCACTGTACAAACAAAAAGAAAAAGAAGTGAAAATCACGAAGAAGCGCACGAAGCGTAAAACCAAGAAACCCAGGAATTATCCACTCGAACGACTCGATTCTGCTTTTCGATTCTGAACCCTGAACAGGAAAATATTGTAGATCGAGGATATTGGTTTCTGCACCGCCACCTCCTCGATATGAAAGTCGATAAAAGCGCGGAGGAAAGTTTTCCTCGTGCCTCGGGGCCGGTAATAACTTTCCAGCTTGATAAAAAGGCTTTTAGGACAAACTGCGGCCCTTTATTATACCGCTAAATGCTTCCTCGTCGAGACTCGAGGAATTTCGAGAAGGAGAGCCGCCGCTGGCATTATGTCGCGATTCTGCGGAAATCGCGGATAAGGAAGCGGTCGAAGGCGCTGAGAATGAAGGGCTTGTAAGTGTACACCGAGTTCCTTCGAGGAGCTGTCGTTGTTTCGAGACACGCTGTTTCTCTGTGGCTAGGTGAAAGGAGATTCTTGAATGGAAAGAGAGGGGAGATTGATAGTATTTTATTTTATTTCCAGTTGATAGTACTTTATTTTATTTTATTTTGATGTTATTTGAATTTTTATTTGACTTTTATTTCTTCCTCAATTTAATTTTGGTTTATGCTTCGAGGCATGCTGATTCTCTGTGGCTAGGTGAAAGGAGATTCTTGGATGGAAAGAGAGGGGAGACTGATAGTATTTTATTTTATTTCCAGTTGATAGTACTTTATTTTATTTTATTTTGATGTTATTTGAATTTTTATTTGACTTTTATTTTTTCTTCAATTTAATTTTGGTTTATGTTTGGAGACACGCTGATTCTCTGTGGCTAGGTGAAAGGAGATTCTTGAATGGAAAGAGAGGGGAGATTGATGGTATTTTATTTTATGTCTAGTTGTTAGTATTTTTAAAAATTTTATTTTAATGTCATTTGAATTTTTATTTGCCTTTTATTTCTTCTTCAATTTAATTGTGGTTTATGCGTCGAGGCATGCTGATTCTCTGTGGTTAGGTGAAAAGAGATTCTTGAATGGAAAGAGAGAGCAGATTGATAGTATTCCATTGATGGTATTGTAGTATTTTATTAATGGTTGGTAGTATTTTATTTTATTTTATTTTGATGTCATTTGAATTTTTATTTGACTTTTATTTTTTCTTAGATTTAATTTTCATTTATTTGAGTTTTTCTTTTATTTTATTTTAATTGATTTTGTTTAATTTTAATTTGGAATTGATCATCTCGAGGAAAGGGTATTGAGGTTATAAAGGAATTCGATGAGGCTTTAGGAATTCTAAGTGAGCATTGATAAGAAATCTCGTGGAATAACGATTTTTCTCAGTGATTTGCTTTAGCAGAAGGTTGGAGATTGTGTATAAAAGTACAGCCGCATTTCTCAAATAAAAAATAAAATATATGAAATATATAAAACTTTAAATAATAAACCGTGATGGGATTACATTTTTCAAGAAGAGCTGCCTAATCCCTAGAATAGAACATAAAATAAAAATGCAATGGGAAAAAGTTGAAATGAAAACTGAAAATGTATAATATTCTCTTTCACTCGAGAATTCGAATAACTGCACGCAGAATAAAACAAACGCAAATTGCACACATTTTAATGGTAACTACACAAATTAGTTAAGCAAAATATAAAACAGAAGATAAGCTAAAATAAGAAATAATCTCAGCATCCCAGCTGTGGGCATCGACTTTCCGACAGACGCGCTCCACGCATAAAATAGCGAAGGGCGGAGGGGGTTGGGGGGTGAAAAATCTGGTAGTGGCTTGTAAAATATTCAAGGATCACTTCGAGGGGCCAAAGTTGGGGAGCGAGGAGAAATAGGATGCGATAACCCGTTTCGATCCGAACTTCGGCCTTCGAAGGTGCTTCCCATGTCTGGGAATTCGCGGGTTCTTTCCCTTGGGAGCTTCGCGAGTCGCGGGGAGGCCTGCGAAAGCCACGAGTATTTTCCTCAAGTGGAACGTGCAGTTAAATAAACCTTAAATAAACCGGATCTCACGTCGAACCACTGTGCAAAACTCGAGAGTCGCACCTGGAAAACCGTGGCGGAACTAGTTTCCATAAGTTTGACACGCCGGATTTTCGATCGTGGGGCTCTGATGTGAGTACGTGCTCAACAAATGCTGAGTACATGTAATTGGATAAATTTGCAATGAAAGTTTATATGATATATATATATATATATATATATCAATTCTAGAAATTAAATTTCTACAATTTTCTACAAATTTTCTAAAATAAAGATTGTAAAACTCTTTAAATAAATTCGCTCTAAATAAAGTTGTAAAACTCTTTAAGATTCTAAAACTTTTATAAAATTTCCAAAGATTCTAGAAATTGAATTACTAAAATTGAGATTCTAAAATTCTAAAACTCTTTTAATATTCTAAAGCTCTTCTAAAAGTGTTGAAAATTCTAGAAATTTTATTTCTAACATTGAGATTCTCGAAAGAGAGTCTTGAATAGAAAAAGGAGGGAGATGTACCGTCGAGATGATAGTATTTTAATTTTTATTTTAGTTTTTATTCCTTTCTTAATTTAATCTCAATTTATATCAGCTTTTATTTTATTTTATTTAGATTTATCTCAATTTTTACTTTGTTTAACTTTAATTACAATAGTATTTTCCAGAAGTGGAACGTGCACTTATATAAACCTCGGCTATTCCACGATTTTGATGATATCCCATGACTTTCGCACAGTATTTGGATCATCGTTTTGATTCCCTTTTTTTTTTTAAAGATATACGTGGTGTTCCAAATAATCCCAGAAAATTTCTGGTAGTCTTGAATTTCAGATTCAAACTTAAGTTCAAACTCTGCTTAAAACGCCAATGCAAATTTAAACTTGAATTCACATTTTAAGTTCAAATACGAATTCTTCAAGTTGGAATTTAAATTCAAACCCGAATTAAAGGGGGGCCTCCTTGATTTTCCTGGGAGTTTCGATGAAAGCTCGAAAGTCGGTCGGTCGATTAAACGAGACGCGGCATATTTAAATGCAACTGCCGCCTCTCTTATCATTCATTGATAAGGGGACGGAGGAGAGAAGCGGAGCGCGGCTTGGCGGACATTTAAAAGGAGGAGAGGAGAGGAGAGGAGAGAGGGAGGAGTTGGCCAGAAAGATACAAAGTTCTAACAGTCCCACGGGTAATATTCTATGGAAATACGAAGAACCGAGGGAGAATAATGGAGTCTGGACGAATAATGCGTTCTCCAGTTTCAGCGCGCGAAATGTGTCCGCGGCGTATCTTCACCTCGCTCTCGCAATTTAATGAATGAGTTAATAACAATGTCCATCTTGGTTAATGTATATTCTTTGATCAACATTTATTATGAGAATAATTGATTTATTGTATTTATTAATAAGTTATAATGATTGGTTGAAAGATATGATATTTATTGTTAATATACGCGATTTTTTTTTTGCTGAATGATGTGAGGGAATTTTTAATAACATTCCTTTTTCTCTTGTTAAGTAGCGACTGAAAAAAACCGCTATCTTGCTTCCATTTTTTTTTAGCATTAGAGCTACTGAAGTAGTTAAAATGGTTTTTTCTGAGATTTTGAATAATTTCGTGAGGTATTTAGATTATTTTTTTCACTCTCAAATCAAATAAGCCTTGCAAAAAAAAATATAAGGCGAACAAGATTTCTTCTCTGATTTAGTATACAAGCACAATATAATGCAAATAAAAAAGCTCCAAAATACTATCTAGTATCAATATTTCTAATGACAGAATCCTTCTTTTTCACTCTCAAACCAAATAAGCTCTGCAAAAAAAAATATAAGGCCCACAAAATTTCTTCTCTAATTTAGTATACAAATATAACATAACGTAAATCAAAAAATACCAAAATACTATCTAGTATCTATTGTATACTTCCAATAACAGAACCCTTCTTCTTCACTCTTCAAACCAAACAAGCCTTCCTAAAAAAAATATACAAAACCAACAAAAGTTCTTCCCCGATTTAATACAATACAAATATTTAATATCTCTGATTGTATTATTTATTTATAATACAAATAAAGAAGCGCCAAAATACCATCTACCATCAATATTTCCAATAATAAAACCCCTCTCCTTCACTCTTCAAACCAAACAAGCCTTCCAAAAAAATATATACAAAACCAACAAAAGTTCTTCTCCGATTTAATACACTACAAATATTTAATATCTCTGATTTACCATAATACAAATAAAGAAGCGCCAAAATACCATCTACCATCAATATTTCCAATAATAAAACCCCTCTTCTTCACTCTTCAAACCAAACAAGCCTTCCAAAAAAATATATACAAAACCAACAAAAGTTCTTCTCCGATTTAATACAATACAAATATTTAATACCTCTGATTTACCATAATACAAATAAAGAAGCGCCAAAATACCATCTACCATCAATATTTCCAATAATAAAACCCCTCTCCTTCACTCTTCAAACCAAAGAAGCCTTACTAAAAAAAGAAAACCTTCCTCCTTCCACCTTCAACCCAAAATCCAATCTCAAAATCCTTAAAAATCGATCTCGAGGCGCCAGGAAGGGTAGCTGGAAAGACGAGGAGCCGCGTGAAACGAGCAGCGGTCTTCATGTAGAGAAGGAGAGGAGAGAGAAGTAATTCCAGCAAGCTGCGCCCTTTCCTTTCCTCGGCACGCCGCCGATTACAGAAGTTCCTTTAATTGCAACGCCACTCGTCGCCATGGCCGCCGCTTTGGCGATTCGCGCGCCTTATTTCGCTCGACCGACTGGGAAGCCCGCTCCTAAAGCCAGCCTGAATTTCACTGGCGATATATCAGCCGCCCTTAACTGCCTGCAGGCTCGTAATTCAACTCTCTGGGTGTAGCTTTCGTTATTAACCGCCTGCAAAGCCCCATGCCGACGCTCGTGTGTTGGTTGGATCGCGAGAGTATCAACTGTACTAATTTATAGAGGTTTTAGTGGTTTTTCGGTTTCGCAGTTTTTTTTTTGTTGGTTTTTCGGGCGAGTCCTTAGCCCTTTGCGCTCACGTGTCGAGTGTTGCTCGACAGGGTGTTTTTTTTTTTTTTTAGAAATTATTTTCAAGCTTCTGGTGGTTTGGAATTGACTTTAAAGAGTAGGTCCTAGGTTTTTTTTTTTTTTTTTTAATAGTTTTTCAGGCGTGTCCTTAGCCCTTTGCGCTCACGTGTCGAGTGTTGCTCGACGTGGTGTTCTTTTTTAGAAATTATTTTCAAGCTTCTGGTGGTTTGGAATTGATTTTAAAGAGTAGGTCCTAGGTTTTTTTTTTTTAATAGTTTTTCAGGCGAGTCCTTAGCCCTTTGCGCTCACGTGTCGAGTGTTGCTCGACAGGGTGTTTTTTTTTAGAAATTATTTTCAAGCTTCTGGTGGTTTGGAATGGATTTTAAAGAGTAGGTCCTAGGTTTTTTTTTTTTTGGATAGTTTTTCAGGCGAGTCCTTAGCCCTTTGCGCTCCCGTGTCGAGTGTTGCTCGACGTGGTGTTTTTTTTTAGAAATTATTTTCAAGCTTCTGGTGGTTTGGAATGGATTTTAAAGAGTAGGTCCTAGGTTTTTTTTTTTTTGGATAGTTTTTCAGGTGAGTCCTTAGCCCTTTGCGCTCCCGTGTCGAGTGTTGCTCGACAGGGTGTTCTTTTTTTTAGCAATCATTTTCCAGCTTTGCTACAGTGGAATCTGATGATTCCTCGACTGAATTTGTCTGCTTCTGATTATTAGAGAACTGTTTAAAGTTAAAGAAGGTACAAATTAAAGAAGAAAGCTATACCTCAAATCTAAAAACCTCGATAACCATACAAGATATAACCAAACAAGCTGAAGAAAACTCTGATAAAACCAACCTATAAAAAAACCCTATATAATAAACTATTTAATAAACTCTACATGAGAAACTATTTACTGTCAAGGAACAAACGTACACCACAAATCTAAAGACCTCGATAGCCACACACGATGGAGCAAAACAAGCTGAAGAAATCCCTGATAAAACCAACCTATAAAAAACCCTATATAATAAACTATTTAATAAACTCTACATACCCTTTAAACTTGAAGAACAAACCCAAAGACCTCGATAACCACACACGATATAACCAAACAAGCTGAAGAAATCCCTGACAAAACCAACCTATAAAAAACTCTATATAATAAACTATTTAATAAACTCTACATGATAAACTATTTACTGTCAAGGAACAAACGTATACCACAAATCTAAAGACCTCGATAGCCATGCACGATGGAGCAAAACAAGCTGAAGAAATCCCTGATAAAACCAACCTATAAAAAACTCTATATAATAAACTATTTAATGTCAAGGAACAAACGTACAACACAAATCTAAAGACCTCGATAGCCACACACGACAGAACCAAACAAGCTGAAGAAATCCCTGATAAAACCAACCTATAAAAAACTCTATATAATAAACTATTTAATGTCAAGGAACAAACGTACACCACAAATCTAAAGACCTCGATAGCCACACACGATGGAGCAAAACGAGCTGAAGAAGTCACTGATAAATCTGGACTTGCATAAGGCTGGAGATTTACCAGAGGAAGAAGGGCAGCCAGCAGGCGAGGAAGGCAGACATGATGATGCCAAGGGTCCTGGCGGCCTTGCGCTCCCTCTTCATCTTGCTGCTGCTCGTGATAGGCGGCTCCTCCGGCTGAGGATCAGGGGAGGACTGGTCCACGGTTGGCAGAGACGTCAGACCAGCGGATATTCCGTTGATCTGCAGGTGTTTGTTCAAAAGGGCCGCCGCCACTTTGCTCCTGCAACAGGATTCCGCGTTTCTGGAGAGACTTTCGTGGGAGTTATCATTGAGATTGGAAACCTGGCGACGCAAATCTCCCTTTTTTCGAACGCTCCTAAGACGCGACTTCTTCTTTTTGGATTTGAGGAGTTTGGGATTTTGTAGTAACCCGGAGGATTTTTTTTGTCAATTTTCTTATCGTTGTTATTCTTATTTTGATACGATTTTAGCAAGTTGCACTTGATTTTTCTGGATGTTATGTAACAAAAAGTATCCGTTGGACGATGATTTTACGAAGTTCTATAAATTAATGTCAAATTTCAGGGTTTTTTTTTTTTTAAGTTTAATCATTCTCTTAGAATTTTTGCAATGCTCAATGAGCTTTACTACTCGTGTATTAATCATCCATTCTTGAGAATTCTTATTATCTTCTTATTCTATCCATACTTTTATTATTCTTTTTGTCCTTCTGTATTTTGAATTCCAAACAAATTTAATAATAAGAAGAAGAAGAACACTAATAGGTGTACAATCTTTTTTCCAAAATTCGATGCCTTATCGTGAATAACTGGTTATAAATCTATACACCTAATAATAATAATAATAATAACAGTTTCCACGATTTACCAGTAAAGAAAACCCTGCCTTATAATAATACAACGTAAAATATAAAAGTATAAAATAATACACCGTCCTCTATCATTATAATCGCAGTTACGACAAAAACGAAAATTATAAACCCAATAAATTATAAACTATAGTTATAGCTGCGATCGCAGATACAAGATAACAATGCAAATAACCGCGGATAGGACAAAAAGGGTCGATCGTGTATTTATGCCAATAATGTTTGAGGGTCGAAAACCATGCCGGCCTTTCGAGGCTGGTCCGATTTATTCAGGAGATTTGGGTCGCCAATGGTAAACGAGCGGATTGTTTGACGATCGTATAACAGAGCGCCACAGTGGATAGAGGTTTAAACTATCGCCCTGGCGGTTTAGATTACAAGCGTCGACCTCCGTGGATCGCTCTCCGCGCGATACACCCATAGATCGCTCTCTGTCCCTTTATTTATTAACCCTGCGCGGGTTCAGGACGATCAGGCTCGCTTTCGATGTTTGTCAGAATATTCGAGAGCCAAAACAATTGTGTGTGTATATATATATAGGTGTGTACATGCATGTGTGTAGACGTTTATGGGTGTATATGTAGATATAAATATATGAGCAAAGTTATATATGTACGTGTATATATTATTATTATATATATAGTTGTGTACATACATGTATGTAAATGTTTATGTGTGTATATGTAGATATAAATATATAAGCAAAGTTATATATGTACGTATATATATTATTATATATATATAGTTGTGTACATACATGTATGTAGATATTTATGTGTGTATATGCAGATATAAATATATAAGCAAAGTTATATATGTACGTATATATATTATTATTCTTATTCGTTTCATTTATTAATCCTCCAGGCTTCAGAATGATCAGCTGCACTTTTGAAATTGTTCAGAAAATTCTAGCATCGAAACAATGGATTGTGTGTATACATATATATATAGTTGTATATATGTGTGTATATATGTAGATATGTACATATAACTCTGCTTATTTTTTATTTATTAATACTCCGCGTTTTAGAATGATCAGCTGCGTTTTTGAAATTTTTATAGAAAATTCTAGAGCTAAAAGCATTGATTGTGTATACTTATATAGACCTGTGTCTATTCCTGTGTTAATTAACTTTCCGTGTTCAAAGAACGATCGAAAAGGAATGAGCTCTTTTGATTAATATAAAAGTAACACCACACCGCTGTCATAATTCAAAAAGAAAAAATTGAAGAAAACCCATACAAATTTCATGGTAAAATAAAAATCCATCAGAAAAAACCTAACTTAAATTCGTAGCTCCATATATTATACAAATGAGAAAATATCTAGTTATTCATGTATACATTAAATAAGCTATTTTAATCAAAATAACACCAACTCCATACAACTGTCAAACCAACAAAAAAAAAAATGAAAAGTCGATATAAATATCAAAATAAAATAAAAATCCATCAGAAAAACCCTAACTTAAATTCGTAGCTCCATATATTACACAAATTAGAAAATATCCATCACATTATTCATATATACATTAAACCAGCTATTTTAATGAAAATAAAAGCAACTCCATACAACTGTCAAACCAACAAAAAAAAAAATGAAAAGTCGATATAAATATCAAAATAAAATAAAAATCCATCAGAAAAATCTTAAACTAAATTCGTAGCTCCATATATTACACAAATTAGAAAATATCCATCACATTATTCATATATACATTAAACAAGCTATTGTAATCAAAATAAAAGCAACTCAGTGCCTCTCTCCACCCAAAAAAAAAAAAAAATTGACAAAGATCTAGTGGAAAAAAGGGGGAAAAGGATCTAGTAAAGTATCGAGCAGGTTCTTTCTCCACTGGAATTCCGCCTTTCGCCGAGTTCCAGGGAGTATCGCGAACAGGAGGGATACTCTCGGTACTGGCAGATCAATTTTCCATTCTCCTTCCATCCAGGAGAATAATGCGGGGCGTTCAGCCTTCTGTATACGATTTCATAGAAATCTCGTTGGCCGTGCCACGATGACGCGGCCGTATTCTTCGCCATTCTTCGTCCGCCACTCCCCTCCTCCAGGCTTCATCCTATTTTTCCTTTGTTCTTCGCGAAACTGCCCCTCCTCTCCTTTAGCAACAGCCCCTGGAAACTGGCGAAACGGCTTTCAAAGCGGCGTATCGCCCGGTTTTCGATGTGAAAAAAGCCGCGGCGATTTCCAGGGATTTTCCTGGCGAGCTTCCTGTATCTTGCGGAGCCACTGGATTCGTTGTATTTATGTTGCTTAACATTTGGAGCGCATTGAAATCGCAATGTATCGTTTATATTGTAGTATATAGCGGAGAAAGTATGCGAAAATCATTTTTTAGACGATTTGTGAAATTGTCTATCAAAGATTTTGGAATGGAAATTATTTTTCCTCATTGGTATTAGGTGTTATTCTTTGGAATTGTATTTCTTGTTTATTTCCTCTTTTTTAATTTCTACAGCAAATTTATATATAATATCCTCGAAGGTTCTCTTGATCATTTACGAAAACTATTTTTATACAAGGTATGTTTAAAAAGTTCGCACAACTTTCGAAATTCCGCGCGATACTTGTTGGACATTTTTAAACTCCTGCAGCGAAAGCATATAATACCTTCAAACATTCTCTTAATAATTAATTTAAATTGCGTAAAAATTATTTACAAAAACTATTTTTTATACAAGGTATATCCAAAAAATTCATCCAACTTTCGAAATTCCGCGCGATATTTGTTGGACATTTTTTAACTCCTGCAGCGAAAGTATATAATAAAATACATGATATCATTTACGATGAAAATCATTAACAAAAACTATTTTTTATACAAGGTATATCCAGAAAATTCATCCAACTTTCGAAATTCCGCGCGATATTTCTTGGACATTTTTAAACTCCTGCAGCGAAAGTATATAATAAAATACATGATATCATTTACGATGAAAATCATTAACAAAAACTATTTTTTATACAAGGTATATCCAGAAAATTCATCCAACTTTCGAAATTC
>JBCFXI010002161.1:0-29476 GCA_038496175.1 Ampulex compressa | reverse complement strand
TATATTTAATTAAACTTATTCTGTGCAAAATTGGCCAACTTTTGAATTTTGCGCGAAGAAAGTTCGAAAAGTGAAACAAGGAGAAAGGGTTTAAGTGTAAGGGACAGAGTGTTCTTGATGAAGGAAAATATTTTACAATAGTCGCACGGTCGCGAATTATGTATTAAGGGGACACGCTGCGTAGAGCGGAATAGATATTTGGTTTGTTAAAATTTGCAGGCAACGTACCTCCTAACGATATGTCAACTTTTCTTTCGACGATGAGAAGAAGCTCGTCTGGGAAATCCTCGGGCTATCGTCTGAGATACTTATTGTCGCGGAAGAAGACTGCAGTCTAGGATACGTGACTCCAAATTTTCATGTTGGTAATTTACGATATTGTAGCTTCGTACGATGCTTAATTAAGTGTTAACAGTGCGATCTGAGTATTCGCGTTCAGTAAAAAAACGTGATAAAACATAATGACTCCTGATCAGTTTTTTGCTCGATTGGATGTGTGAACGAAATTATAAATATATAACCTTTACGAGCAGGGAATTCACTTATTTAATAATAAATATTCTTGAAAGTTTCTTGATAATATTATGAGAATATAAAACAATTAAAACAATTGTTTACACTGTTGTTTATCAAAATCAACAAAAAGGTCAGTATTTTGTTAACGTGTACTTCCTTCCAACGTATTTTATCGAAATTTATTTGATTTTGGGAAGGCGTACGAAATTTTTTTTCAAGATTTCATTAATATTATTAATAAACAATGGAAACATAAAAAACATTGTACGCTTTGAATTACTGCAGATTATCTGACAGCGAAAACTTCTGCGAAAATAATGGAATCTCGTTTATCCGCTTTAAATATGCTAAGCGGATTAGGAGTATCGTTTCCGCGCTGTCTTCATTCGTAATATGCGAGTTAAGAGGAAATTTGTTTTTAATTTTTAAGCAATCGTGCGCAGCTCGCTCTATAGATTTAGCAGTCTAATTTATCGACCAATTATGCTCTCCTTTGACTACAGTGGTTGAAAACCGATTAACGCGCAATCATAGAAAATAGACGGAGTCCGGTTCATTTTTCTTTAAGAGAATGGTAAACTGGCTTTCGCCCTGCCGCGGTGTATTTGCCTTAGACCAGCGCAAACCCTTCAAAAAGTCCAATTTCCGGAGCAAGGTACACGTTTCCTACATTCAAGGCTAATAGAAATATTTATCGTTGCACTGTCCTGGTCTACTAAAAAACCTCCTTTGCGGCTTCCACGAAACTACACCAACCCATAATTACAGAATAATCTCGCAGAACTACATAAATCCATGATCACAGGTAATCCTTACATTACGAATATTTCATAATCCGTACTTAAAATCCGATCCCAGGTTTCCCCTTAAATTATTTACCTAGCATAGAATAAAAGAACGCAAACCTCTGGAAAACCACGATTTTCACATCAAACCGATAATTTAAGCGATCAAATGAAACCAGGTTTTTCCTGTCTCGCCAAAAAATGTTACACCAATGCAAAAGCAGTTTTTACAAACGAAGTATACCGATGCCGGCATTTCCTGTCCCAACGCGTGCGCTCGTTTGCGTAATATCAGGAAGCCGTGACATTATTACCAGGCGATGTAACTTATTTACATAGAGCCATCGACGATATTACCGCAATTCCTGACGCTTCCGGGCGCATGCGCGGCCGCGAACACGCTCGCTTTTCGTCGCCCATCGCGAATCCTCCGGGCATGAAACCGGCAATGAATACGATTAAATTAATGATGCAGCGACACAGTCGGCGTGCAGCCACGAGGATTGTTCGCAGCTTCGACGTTTCTGCACGATACAATTTCCCCAATATGGGATGCCCCTATCGCGCGATGGGCGCGAATACTTTGAAGCTGGCGAGGATGGATGATGATTCATAAGACGCGCGAAACTTGAACATTAGGATTACCGTGTGAAATTCGAACCGATGACGTGGGTGTGTAGCTTTTTTCATGTCTTTTTTCCTAATATTATTTTGTCCACGACTTCATATTTTAGAGTTTTTGTTTTATTTATTCTTAAATTTTAATAAATCTTAATTACGCGAGTCACGCACTTGTGGCCGAAAGTGATTTTCTCAGACATAAAGTTGTGCTGTTGACTGGAATTTTATCTCCATCGAAATTAGATGGAGAAATTATTAAATGTGAAAAGTAATTGAGATCATATTCACGAGTTGTCTTGAAGTAAATGACGCTGCTCTTATGTCGTTTATAAAGATTTTAATATACGATTATTTATAAACCATAGGTTCCTTACTAAAGTACTTTAGCGATCGAACACCATATCGAACCCCCAAAAATTAAATAAGCACACGAGATACCCGGTGGAACAATCGTTCAACCTCGACATGGATGGAAAAAAGCAAAATCAGCGAATCCGAGTTTCCAATCGCACATTCCTCAAAGAATAATCAACGACTCTCGATTACTATTTCTCTCTTAATATACCCAATTAATAATTCGAATCCTCGAATTATCCTTCGACATTCGATCACTCGAATTCGCATCAAACCACTTTAAATTTCCAACCTCGACGTCCCATTTAATTCCATCCGCTGTCCTGCGACTGATCCAAGACTCCTAGCCATCCTTCGCCGCGAAATGTACGCGATCGTAGGTATGCAGAGTGTTAGAATAGTTTATAGTTCTGCACTCTATCAACGAGGATCCCCTCGCTGCTCATGAACGTACGTAGACCGTGTTTTCAGGTTACGTGCGCCACATACGGCCAATCCCCTCTTCCCAATCCCCTCACCGACGGACCAACAGTTGGCACTCGAAATGCTCATTCGTTATATCGGCTGGTCGGCGTGCACGTTTATTTTTTTTACTGCCTTTTTTCCCCTCTCTTTCCTTTTTATTTTTATTTTTTTTTCACTGCGCCGCCACCGCCGTTGTTTTCCGCAAACAGAACGGCCAGGGGGAAATTTATACGCGCGGGAGGAATTTTCGCGAGGGCCGTCGTCGATTGGCCGTAATCGAATATTCCCACGGAGGTTAAAATAAAATCGTGATTACTCGACAATTGATTTACGGAAGGACCGAAATGTGTTGCTTCGTATTTCTTGCTCTGTTTTCCTACTTCTCGTTCTCTCTCTATTCTTTTTTGTGAGCAGAGATAATCGAGAGAAATGTAGGATAAAACGTTCGAAGTACGCCTTGGTGATTTTGAGGTTAGGGTATTTTATAATACACTTGTGAACGAACACTACTCAATTGACATTACCGTGTGTTAAAGGAACATAACATTAGGATTTGAAGAGAAGAGAAAAATCTACCAATGATGCGTCATCTCGTGTTTGAAAAAGTCTTTCGATCGTGAATACATTCCCTTTAACTCTGCAGACCTCGGATCAATCTCTCGCAACTCAAAATACCATTGTTCCAGCTCTCTTCGATTCGAGGCGCCTTTCCCCGGAAGGAGGGTTGTTGAAAGAGAGATAAGGTTCGTCGAAATTCGCTCTTTGCGGAGAAATCGTTTCTTTGCGCTGTTGGAAAAATCACTTTTCCCCCAAGTGGATACCGAGATGTTACGTACCATCGATCTTCCGGTGTTTACAGGCCGCTCTATATCGCTACTTGGCAGAGATCGTTTCGTTAATATTTCTCCTCCAGGACTCGCGTTCCCATTGCCTTCGCCCTCGGAAACGAATCGCGGGATTTGCCCGCGTCAGATATCCGGATTGATTGCTCGAAAGGCAGGAAAGGCGCTTTACCCGTTTGAGCGCCAAAGAGAATCAGAAGAGGACGAATGAAACGCGCAAACGATCCTGGCAAGTCGGCGATAACGCCCTTGGTTTCTACGTCTCGATTTATTTTACAACCCAGCGCGGTTATAAAGCGGCGTAATACGAGGCCCTAGACACCTTGTAAACTGGACTGTGCTGTACAGAAAGTTCGCGCGATGAGAGTGTTATACGGGAAGGTAAAACAATCGATGATCATTGATATCGTGTAAGTAACTCTGGGATAAAGATGACGATTTTATACAGAGTTTTTTTTATTAATTCGTTAGGCTTAAGAACAGTTGGTCTTAGGCCACAGGATCTTAGCCGTTGGTTCGGAATGTTAAGTAAGTAATTAAACGGAAATACACGATTTGTTACAGGACATAGCTATACATGCGCACACGAAAGCACGTATGCGTATTGTATGCGCATGCGCATAAACATATATATATCATTTTATATAATTTTATATATATTTATAATATTCTATAAACACACACATATATATATTTTTTAGGATATATGTATCCTAAAAAAACTGTACCAACTCTTTATTTCAAATAAAAGGATGCTCCGCGATGTTATCATATCTACCGCTTTTTGGAATATTATCTCATTCTTGGCTTTGCAACGTAGTTCTCCTATTTTTATTCGTTTATCTCATTAGTCTTGTATCTGTGTTAATGAACACACAGAATAAAACTAAATCTATGAATAATGCCTAATAAAAAATCAAGTGCTTTTTCTTGCGACAACGTGTTTATATAAATTCAGGATAGGATAAAATTCAGGGCGCGATCTTTTTTGGCTATAGGGACAAGATGCGAGTCCAAAGAGAAGCGTTCATGTCCGTTTCGTACCTATCGCGAAAACGAATAGTCGGAGTAGCAAAGTGGACGTGACGGTTCTCGAAGCGGCGCATCATGATTTGGATAAACGCATCGCTAAATATTCAGGGATCGAATGTACAAATACGATCCCCGAAATACGCGCATCGGCCGCCCTCCCTGAATTATTCAGCGCGCGTACAGCGCATTTTCCCGCTTCGCTCTCCCGCATGGCATCCCCGCGCTGTCGTTGCCACGTCGATTCGTCTTTCAGAATCGAGAGTTCAACCCTGGACCACTGGTCGCAATTGTTCGATGCGCTCTTTTCTATCCCCCATAAACGACGCCTGTTCCGAGGCTTCGATGCTCTGGTCATGTGCCTTGATCGCACATTCAGGCACACGGCGTATATTTCTAATATAACAACAAAGTCGACGTATATTTTTAATATAAGGATAAGCAAAGAGTGTCGATGAATAAATATAATCCAGGTGCTGCAGTGAAATGAAGAAGAAAACGATCGATGATTCCTGATCTAATTCCTGTGAAATAATATTTCACGTTAATTATGAAAATGGTGTAAGTCCATTTGCAGCCTGTAAATATACATTATCTTGATTAAAATTCGCCCGAAATAAATGAATATAATCAAACGACATATCGATAAATTGGTAGAAACATTGCCAGGCTCGATGAAATTAATGAATATTTTTCCATTCACCAATGTGCTAACCTTTAATTTTCTCGAAAAACAACAGAAAATGGACTTGCATCGCTCTCAAAATAAACGGTCCTTACGATTGGCGATTAAAGAGTCCAGCTCAGTGCTTAATAACGCGCCTGGAACGAGAATACGCAGGATAAGCATCGTAGGATCGACAAACAGCGGGGATGCACGAGAGGCCGCCTCAAAGTTCATGTCTTTGCATTACAAAGATTCTGCGTACGGCGATAAAGGAGGGAGGGGGGGGGGGGGGAGTTTGGCTGCAAAATGAAGTACGGCGCGCTGAGGAAAAGTTTGCGTGCACCTGCTTTAAATGGGACAAGCCTTAGAGCGAATTTAGTCAAAGCGCAGGTACAGCGCGTGCAGTTACAATAAACGTCGGAAGTATCTCCTCTGGGCACGTAGACAAGCGTTTACTCGTTCTACCTCCTTGGCAAGGACCAGCGCCGCGTTCAGAGTGAGAAATAGTGCTAATGAAGTTGGCGATTGTCTCTACGGTTAATTAAAACCGCGAGCACCGTGTACCTTCGACGTACTCATCGCTGGCTCTCGCGTGAACAACGTGTAATTTACAGGAGCAGGTTCGAGCACTCTTTAAAAAAATATAAATAAAAGATCCGTTGTATTCGGTTAAAGAGCTTTGTTCGGATAAATCTTTATTCAAGCGGAATGTTTCGAGTGCTCGAGCGCGTTGGTTCTCAATCTGATGGGGATAAAAACGAAAAATTCATGTAAGGAAGTGTGCGAGCAACGTACCTTCACTATGAGTTCGAGTGATTATTAATATTTTTGAGTAATAATTAATAGAAGGAAGTTATATATATATGTGGATGAGTGCAACAAATTTTTTAACAAAAGTATGTGGAAAGATCCGTCGATTTTATGCGGATAAAAAAATCTGTGATAGGAAAAAAATGATGTAGGATCTGTATCGGGAAATAATGTATAATTTACATGTCAAAGCAGCGTGCACGGCCATCGTTTATCGTCATTAAGATCGTATCGGAGATAAAATAGCGGAGAAAGTTGACGACAGCCCCGTTGGACGGTTGAAGCTGCGCCCATTGTATTCACAGGTCGTATCTCTGATACCAGTTTACACAGGCAGAAGTACAGGTCTCGTTGCGCGCTATGAGAGATGGAGATAGAGTAACTTCCACGAACGAGCGTGCATTTGAATTTCTGATTGCCATTAATACTGCATGAGTTAAAAATTAGCATCGATGCAATAAGGCCGTTTGTCGTTTTAATCGATCAACACTTGGAGTATTCGCGGGTGATGCTCTCGTGCTTCTGCCACGATCGAGGATCAGATGGAGAATCAAACGTGTATAAAAACTGTTCCTCGCTATAAATATTACATAAGATATAAATTTGAAGAATGGAATAACCGATTGTTTAATCGATCGAAAGCACGAGCATTGCATACGAAGTTTCTATTTCAATCCCGACGATAGGACTTTTGTAAAATCGGATACACGAGTAAAATAACTCAGGAAACGTATATAAAAACCGTAATAAGGTCGAATCAAGCATAAACTGTGGCCAGGATTAAATTTAGAGAAAATTTGGGTTACAAGGGTATATGTCGTATACACGTATATGTGGCAAAGGAAACGTGGTTTTATTCCGGTCTTTACAAATGCGTCACGTGCGTTGCTATTCTGCATTCGTGTCAAGTAAAGCTCAAAAGCTCTCCTTATCGTGGTAACTCCTACGTCGAGCGTCACTCGACATCGTTCGTTTGAGAGCGGCTCATTGGCCAAACGTAGCAGGATGCTGGCGCGACTGGAGGGACGATCCATTGCCTTTCAGAAAGCGAAACACGAAGAACATTCGCGAGAAATACTACGACGAGGCTAAAGTAAACGATGAGGTCAAGTAATAATAAGTAAAACCCTAAGTCTAAGGTTACTCGGTCAGTTACTCCAGTGTACGATTTTTCCATGCTTCTTCCACTCATTATCTCAATCCTCATATCATTAATTTCTCACATCAATTATCATTAATCCTATAACTATCGAGTGACACGCTAGTGGCCAAAAATCATCTCACAATGTCCACGTCCTCAACCAAACTCCACTCCAAAAACACCAGACGAAGATTAAAAGTATAACAGTCTGCTAATATCCTCCACCGCAAGATCACAGCATCGTTACAAAGCCCACCTAACATTCGATATCTGCGATAAATAAGAAAATCGAACATAAGCAGCCACTTCTCTTCTTTTTAAATTCATTTTTCGCCACCAACTAAGGTCATTTGGCCTAGGACCTTCTGTTTAAAGTGGGCTCCGAACCACCAGAGCTACGGTACACATCAGCCACTTCTTGGGCATACCGTACTAACCTAAGCACATTCGCAATACGCAATTCGCAGGCTTGGCTGGCTATTCGATGGATGCGATCTACGCAGTGCAAACATCCCGCGCGGGCCTTCGCTGGCCAGGCCAGCTCTGATCGGCCTTGCAGCCGTTGTCAGGGCGCGAAGGGGTTAATCCGCTTAGAGTTCGACGCGCGGCCCGGTTTTTGAGGGGAGGGAAGACGCATCGGTGGCCCCCAAGCAGTACGCTCATCCCCCAGCGCCGATTCAATTCGCGTAATTGGCTATTAGAAGCTGGCGGACTCGATATAACCGCTGGTACCGGTCGCGCAGATAGCCGTCCGCTTGTTTTGCCAGGGTGGCTCGAGGGCCGTAAGCCGCCCTCCATAATTCATGGTACGTCTGGCCGCTAATATCGTTAATGTCGAGCCGCTCACCGAGGCACCTGCGTCCGGACACTTGTGGAATTCGGAGCATTCGCCAGCCCCGATGACACGGCGACCTTCTTCCATCTAAACCGTGACAAAGCAGGATTACCTTTATTACGATCCCCCACCCCGGCACCATCTTGTATTCCAGCCGCGCCTAGCTCCTTCCCCCTCCCCGCCTCCTCTCGTGTCCACGTCTTTTCCAACTCCGTGGCGCCATCTTCCTAAAAGGACGACACCCCCCCCCTCCCCCTACCAACCAACTTTGGGATGCGCGCGAAGGATGCTACGTGGCGAAGTTGGATTTATGCTGGTATACCTTTACTTAAGGCTGGCGCCCAAATGGAGGATCTCTTTGAATTGTGCATGAGGAAAGGAGAGGTGCTGTTAAGCGAGCCGTGTTAGATTTACGTTTGTACTTTTCTTTTTTTGTCGAAGCTGGGGAATGGTTTGAGATGAAGGGTGTAATTTAGTATGTTTTAAATCTAGGTGTTTATTTTTTTAGAATATTTGATTTTGAATATGGTACTTAATGATGTAGGTTGTTATGTTATATACGGTGTGTGTGGATGATAAAGGAGCTTATGTAGTGCGCGTGAAGGAAGCTAGGGAGTTAGGGGATTCTTGGGTAAAGTTATTTCAAAACGGTGAGGGTTTTTTGAACCGAGAATTTTTATCCGACCGACGCGCAATATTCAGCCTTTTCGAATGACATTCACTTTAAATCGTATTTAATACACTCTATTACTCCTGCTATTACCATAATTATCCATCCGCTCTCACACCTTCCAAAACCTCAGCCCTCGATGAATTGGCCCTGCCCAAATTCTACTCGCCTTAAATCATACCAAGTACACTCTATTACTCCTGCAATTACCATAATTATCCATCCACCCTCGCACCTCCTAAAATCTCAAACCCCCTTCCCTCTGCCAAGAAAAATTCATCCCTCCAGCCCTCGTCCCTTTCATTTTTTCCCTCGAACCTAACTCGCCAATCGTCCTCGATCCTCGACTCAGAGCTCGTCGAATTGACCGACCGTGCGGAGTATAGCCAATAACCGGAGTGATATGCACGCCCTGAACGGAAAATAAAAGGTATTTCCATGTTCCTTATCCCCTCTCCTATCCCCCCTTCCCCCCACCACCTCCACCCACGACGCTCTACATCTGGATATTAAAGTTTGTTCCCCCGTGATTTCATATTCAGACTGTGCCTTAAGGCCAATGTTTGCATCATTCGGAATTCCTCCCGCCATCCGCGGCCTTATTCGCCGCCTCCCTCCATCAAAACGGATCCCTTGGCTTCGAACGACGCTTCCCCCTCCCTCCCTCCACCTTCCCCCCCACCACCACGGCCCTTCCAACCTCGATCCTCGATCTTTTTCCACGTTGGAATCGACAGCCAAAGGACCAGGGGAGGGGAGGGGAGGGGGGAGGGGAGGGGGCACTCTCTTTGACTCCGGTTGCGTACTAATCGTACCGTGAAGTCACTTTGGCGCACCGCTCGGCCGCGGGTAATATTGAATATCGGCGAAGTCGTCTCGGGAGTTCCGGGAATTTAGAAGTATTCTCGAACGAACGTAGACCCCGATGTGCGGTGGTATGTGTTCGTTCATCGATGGGACTGATTAATTATGCTGATTTAATAATCAGTCTTTGGAATGGAGGTTTCTTTTTTTTTTTTTTTAAATTCGTTTTTGATATTGATTATTGTTTGGTTTAACACTGGAACTACTGGCCACTTTCGAAGCATATTCAGGACGCTATGTGTATCTTTAAAAAAAAAGAGAGAGCGAAAGGCACTTTCGATTGATCGATATGATGATCTAAGTATTGCATGGAAGTCGTGGAAAGTTTCAAATAATTCATCATAAAGTGTGAAGATTTTTTAAGGAAATTACTGACCAGTCTTTTAGACTGGTTTGGTAGTTTTCGTGTTGATATGTGCTGCTTGAGTTGGGTTTCGAACCGGTAGAGGTACAGTGTAGTTATTGTCTTTGTACCGAGTGAGACGCTGGTTGTGCTTATATCCGGCATCGCCTTTTGATCGCTCACTTTGGTACTCGCGTGCTTCCAGGATGGAGTTCTTTCGATTCTAATATCGCGTAAGTTCGGTATAAGGTGCGTTTATTGCGTCAAGGAGCTTCCTTGGCAGACGACCGGGTGATATTGGAAATCGAGGAAGTCATCTCGGGGGTTGTGCGAATTTCGAAGCAGATTCTATGAGATATTATGCGAAACGTTATGATTTTTTCTTCGAATTGTAATACCGAATGAATCCTGTATCAATGCAATAATCGTGTCGAAGAGTTTCCTCATTTGGCAGCTTTTATGCGTGGAATATTAAAAACACAAACTAATTGGATTCCTGGAGTAATATTCAAAAGCAGTTCTCCCCTTGCTCGAAGACTTCACGAATTTTATTCCCCATTCCTCTGTAATTCTTCCATTCATCCACGCCCTTAAGACGCAATTCTCAAAGTACACTTTAAAGCCCTTAAATTACATCAGCGCGCCAATCGATTTGGGTTTCCAATCGAAAACATTTTTTCCTCGAAACCATTAAATTTTATTGGCATATACAAATCCAACAAACTTTTCCACTCGCGAGTATCCCAATATCCTTTCATCGATTCACAACCTGCGTCGTTATTCGTCGTTGCTCGAGGAAGAAATTCCAAGGATCTTGAAAATTCAGCGCTGAACCTCCAATGTATTGAAGATTCAATCTCAGTACTATTATCATTGCTCGTTCGCCATTGTCCAAGGCACGCATTTAACCACGAAACACTCATGCGATTGCCCAATAAACGACCACAAAATAAATAAGTACCAAATCTTAATGCGTGGCGCTAAGTGCTCGCAAGAGTCAGAACCCAAATGGGGATGCGGATAAAGGCGATACAGTAGAGCACGTTCGAGTCGCACTAATTGCTAATTCTGGGCGGTTATGATAGAATTTCGATGCTGGCGCCGAATTGGTTACCGCGAGTTATCTCCCGATGCTTGGACAACCATCGTCTTCCTCGACTAAGTTTCTCTTATTGCTAATACGATTCGATTAACCTCTTTGCTCCTATTTGGCATGGATGTACGAATGGAGTCCTTAGCTTTAAAATACGGTAGATCTTTTTAATAAATGTTTCTCGCTCTTCGAAGTACTCGATCTTTTTTTGTATAAAAATACTCGACTTTGTATAGATCATTATTTATTACAACATACTTTTTAATAACAACACTTATGTCTTCAGGCATCTTCGACGTCAGACTTTCCCTCAATATCGGACATTATACAATACAAAAAATATTATATATATTTTATCGTCAAAACATTCGTTTCACTCTCAGAATCATCGAATAAAGATATTTATAATTGTCACTCAAGCAGATCATTGCTTATCATCAACGTGGAAATCGAAGTTTCGAACTATTCTCAATGTATATCTATATGCACACATATCACTCGTCGGTGCCCTAAAAAAAATATTTTAATCGATCATGTATCTGCGTTATAGACTTTTTTTATATACACCTCTATGCCTGGTCTTATACCTGGATGTAATTAATAAGGCGAAAGGTACTTTCTTTAAGGAATACGCGGAATTCAGGCTCGGTTTGCTTCGCGTTAATATAGTCAATTCGTCTAGACCGAAGTGAGGATATTTCCAAGGCGGAGTCGTCTCTCGACGGCCCTTCAGCGAGCCGAGGGGACTTTCCTCTGGCACTTGCTTGAAGAACGGCTCGAAAGTGACAGCCTGATTATGGGAACGAAAGCGAGAGCTTCCTTGTCCCGTTATCAAAGCCTCCGCAGCTTTGGAATTCTCGGATTCCTCGAGTATTCGGTTAAGCCTCCTCTCTCCCTCCTCTGACACAACTTTTTAGCGAAATTCGCGGGATATGAAAGCTCGAAGATGGATCATCGATTTGTATTATAGTCAGTTTCATTTTATATTTTATTTTTATTCTTATAAAGCATGCGTCTTGATAATTATCATAATGAAGAGCGTTTCAGCGATAAAACTGTATATTTCTACGCTTCTTCGGTTCTCCTGATGCAACTTTTTAGCGAAATTCGCGGGATATGAAAGCTCGAAGATGGATCATCGATTTGTATTATAGTCAGTTTCATTTTATATTTTTTTTTTTTTTATAAAGCATGAGTTTCATTGATTGTCATAATGAAGAACATTCTATACAAAGTTATCGTAGTTCGTAACAATTCGTTTCAGCGATAAAACAGTATATTTCTACGCTTCTTCGGTTCTCCTGATGCGACTTTTTAGCGAAATTCGCGCGATATGAAAGATAGATCATCGATTTATATTACACTCGGTTTCGCCTCACGCTTTATTTTTTTTATCGCAGCGCGAGCCTCGTTGATCAACGCACGGTTACTCATATCGCTCTATTGAAAGCATCGAAGCAGCGTAAGGTGTGCACGCGCCCGTTTTTCATAAAGGGAATTCTTTATTAACCTTCGTAAAACCCTCGCGAGAGGATGGTAATAAAAATCAAGCCCTTCATGAAAACGACATGCCGTTTGTTGGCCCGCTTTATATGGAGACAGTCGTAAAAAGGGGAACGCGCGATTTTTGCGCATCCTACTACGAAAGTCGCATTACATCCACGTCTCTACGCCCGTATCGTCCCAGTGAAAATTTGTCGACAGGATTGGAATGAAAAAAAAAAGAAGAAGAGGAAAGAATATAGCAGAGGAAAGAAAGGGAATAAAAATTAAACTCTATTCAAGATCCACTCCAAAATTCCAGTGGGAAAAACAACGTCGATGTACAACCGATTTTTCACTGTTTGCACATAAGACACCGCAAAACAACATCGAAAACGTCCGCCCATGAAATCCGCAATATGAAATTCGAAAATGTACGCCCGGAATGGCGTAGCAAAGGGAGCGCGAAATTTCCAGAGTGGCCGTTTTAAAATTGAACTCGCGGAAGGCCGGTCGTTTCCTGTTGCGATTCTGCATGTATTATTCACATATCTCGTAATTAATATCGCGCCGGATCGCATATCGGCGCCGAATGCGAGCGTCGAACTTCGGTTGTTTGCGCGGATTCGTTTCCTGGTATCGCGATATTACGATCGCGCGGAATGGCGAAACGCGCTAATTTATGTACGCGTGCAACTTGCGCAACTATTGTCCTATAATTGTGTACAATTGACTAACTAACTCGCGTGAGCAAAAGCGCGAATCGAGTGGAGTGCGCAAAAATGGCTTCGCAGTTTAAATCGTGTATTTTTCGCGCGGCATGGAAGGTAAGATGAAATACTATCGTAGGCGTGAAGCAGAATCGACGCTCCATCGTGTTATCGTAGCGGAGCTCTGGTTGGATCCGTAGTTAATTCATTGCGCGCCGATACGCTCTCCATTATACGCGGTTGGTATTTTATTCAAATACCCTTCCTCTTACGACTCGACATTGGCTACTCGCATCGATTATGAAGCGTTTTACGTATTACACGAAATTCACTCTTTGCCCGCGAAATTTTATGGGGACTTTATTTTGTCACAGACCTGATTCTGGGTATTTTATTGTTTTCAGATTGGAGTGTTTACGAATATCGATGCCCTCGGGTGTTTATACCTCTTATTCCACTATTATTCCAATTAGTTTTATATTCCTATACAACTAATTGGAATAATTTATTCCTAATATTTATTAACTAATTGGGATAATTTATTCCACTTAGAATTAAAATGGAATAATTAATTTATTTATTAACTCGAATAATTATTCCAATTAGTTGCATATTAATTATTATTTATATTATTATTAATTAATTATTCCTATTAGTTGTATATTCCTAAACAAACTTCTGATCTGCAGTGATTCAAGGATTAAACCCACCGTCTGATCTTTGGAAGAGGTTGAACTTTTCACGATTCATAATTCCGCGAAGACAATCCTCGACTCGATACATTGATACGATTTTCTCCGCGCCTCGACCAGACCGAAAATCGGTAAGGTTGGATGTCTCAGGATCATCAGAGGCCAGAAGTGGGCTCCTCAAATTGACTCTATCTCGACGCTGAATATCGGTTGCGCGGACAAAGGAGCGCGCAATGGATTAAATTTCTTCGAAGACGCGACCTTTAACGTCTCGCGGCTTAAATCTACAGCGATTAAGGGAAGGGGAGGATCACCGCACATTAACTCCCAAAGTAGTGATATTTAACGGAATAAAGGGATATTCTTTCGGGGCTCGCAATTACCGCGCAGATCGCGGCGAAAAGAGATGGATAAAAATCCCGTCAAAGGGAGCCACGCCTCGACGCAATTAGCACCATGTTTGCCGTGTTTAATGAGGATTTATAACTTTGGAGGCGCATAAGAAAGGGGCTGGAAATTAAAGTTTGCTCGATGGGACAGAAAGTTCCGCGAAATACCAGCGGCAAAGCGGCCGCGACCGCGAAACTCCGATTTCCCGCCCCCGACTCGGATTTCCCAGCGTGCCCCTCTCTCTTTTCCGAGCCAATTTCCCGCTCGAATGAAGTGCTTACTTAAATTTCGCGCGTTCAATACCTCGAAGGGCGATCGCGAAGATCGCGAAGACTTAAGACTAATCCATGGAAAATCGCTTTTCGATGTCCAGCTTCGAAGCTGAAGAAATTCTGCCCTGTCTTTCTTCGTTATGACCTCATCAGGACTTCGATTAAATCTTCATTTCCCTCGAAAAGTCGATGATTAAGGATTGCATATCGCATATTTATCAGCTTGAAGTTCTTGCTTTCCTTTATCGCCCTTACAGTGTGAGTTTCTTCAAGCTGCTTTGTCCAGGTTGAAGAAATATGCGAATGAGGTGGGGAAAAATCAGTCGTACGTATGCGCGACCGAGGCAGACAAAGTGTCAGGTGGGCGCGAGTCACAGACCGAATCTCCTGCGCTGTGAGTTGAAACGTAACACTTGCTACCTCGAGCGTGCGGCAATAAGAAATAAATAAATAGGCGGGTGCGATGCACGAGCAAAGTCGAGATCGTTCGGGCCGATTATACTCGCAAGGGTCACGGATTATATTAACGGAAGGTTAATCCATGTAATATATATCCTTGGACTTGTTTTAGTTACAGTATATTTGAGTAAATCTAGGGTGTTTTATACGAGAATTCGAAACCTTGTTCTTTATCCATCTTTTCAAGTAGCACGAGCGAGACAGAAGAGGTCCGAACAAATCGGTATGTCGATTTTTAAACATAAATATAGTATAGTGCGCATAATTGTCCATATTTAAAGTATACAATCCCATAGTTTAAGCTCACTAACTCTTTTCAGGCCAAACAATTATTTTCTTATCGTCATTTCAAATTTTCATTTTTTATTACTCAAATCATTATTTCTTATTGTAAGAAAATTAAAGTTTGAGGAAAAACAATATAGAGATCCTCGATTAGTAGATGCGTATTATACGTACGATGCCAAATGGCATCATTGGGCTCGAAAGGGCCAAAATCACTTTCCATCCTCAAAGCAGCTTGTAAATTCGATCCGCTCCTGCTCTCGAGCTAAACTACGCATCGTATTCCTATTCTAGCCGGATGAAGTCACGGCGTGGAGTTAAAAATCACGGAGGAACGAGTTAGGGAAATTTGGAGGCGCCAACGCATACCGGCGCCATTCCGACTTTGTCCAAGAGCGAATCGGCCGATCCCAAAGCATCCCTGGAGATTTAACTCGGGCCGAGCCGAAGGGGATCCTTACAGGATTCGGCCAAACTTCGGTCTCCCTAAGTTGAATGCGATTTCTCCACGATCGGATTTAGCCTGGCCGAAGGTCGCCCCGAGATAATGTAAGCCAGAATACTTTTAACTCGGCTCTCGAATAACTCTGACCCGTCTCCAAGCTCTCCTCGGAGTTTCTCCCACTTTTTGCCCCGTTTGACTTTGCCGGGCGCAGCCCTTTCTTCCGAAATAATGGAGTCCGGAAGTGTGGTCATGGAGAATCTTGGGTGATTGCACGGTTAATAGCTTCTCAAAACGAGTTTGATTCGAAGGATAAAGGGTGCTTTGTATTTCCGCGAGAAGGCGACTATCTCGCGGTTAAGAGACACGATTTTTGAAGAGGTATGCGACTGAGTTCTGAGGAGGATTAAAGGCCGGGCTGTGATTAAAGGACGGTTATAATCACGCGGATGGAATTGCTACAGGTGCAGTTTTATCTGTCCATTTAATTGTACAGAAATCATAGCCGAGGCTTTGTCCGTAAGATGATGAGAACTGCAAGGTTGCTTGTTTCTTTGTCAGTACCTGAAGCTATTTGTATTATACGAGGAATGAAAGAGTATACTCATATAGCTTTTGGTGTCTAATCTAAATACAAGAGCGTTTTAAGAAGCGCTTTTCAAGGGATATAGAGAAAAGAAAAATTTGCGGGCGTGTATGCGTTCTGTTGTTGACAGTAGGGAAGATATATGCGCTCACGATGCAAATATCGGCATCACGATGGCGATGACAAAGGGATAAATATCACAAAGACCTCGTTCTCCGCCCCTCCCCTCTCTTTTTTTCTTTCTCCCTCACTCACTTACTCATTCATTCGCTCACTCAGTTACTCAGTCACTCACTCAATCACTTACTCACTCACTCACTCACTCATTCACTCAATCATTCACTCAGTCACTTACTCGCTCACTCAATTATTCACTGGCTCACTCAATCATTCACTCGATCACTCAATCATTCACTCGCTCACTCAATCATTCCCTCGCTCACTCGATTATTCATTCGCTCACTCACTCACTCACTTATTCACTCACTCACTCACTCACTCACTCACTCATTCACTCATTCATTCACTCACTCACTCTCTCATTCACTCACTCACTCAGTTACTCACTCAGTTACTCATTCACTCACTCATTCACTCACTCACTCACTTATTCACTCACTCACTCATTCACTCACTCACTCACTGACTTGCTCACTCACTCACTCACTTTCTCTCTCTCTCTCTCTCTCTCTCTCTCTCCACGAAGACAGGGAAAGCGCTCATTTCCAAGACGTCGTGCAACATTCAGCCGGCCCACTTCCCCGGATAAGGATCGTTCGTTCTTGGAGGAGTTACCTAGGCTGCTCGAGCGGCCCAGAGGAATTGGTTTCGCGGGAGCTCGAACTTAAAGTCGACCGCGATTGTCTGGCAAACATTGACTCCGCCCAAAGCGCACCGCTACCCTTTCGAAAACTGATTCCGACTTTTTCGACTTCGACGAATTGCCCCTGGCTCCGATACCTTTCCACCCTACGGGGGGGGGGGGGGCGGGGGCCTTAAACCCTGATTTTTACCGCTTGAAATATCGAGCGCGCCAAAGTATCCGGGTACACCAATTATCGGGCCGCGGTAAAAATAAGTTCCTCAATCATTATCCTTAATAACGGGAGCCGCAATTATTTTCACATCGACGTTGGCGGGATGCGCGTACGTGTATTATCTTGCCGGAGCAAAAATAATTGCGGCATTCATTATTATCTTTGATAATAAGGATCGCGATTATTTATGCACCAATTCGTGTGTATGTATATATTCTTTAAATGAGAGCCAGGATGGCGAAGGGAATATAATAGAAGGCTCGCGCTTCCGCGTGGAGGATTCCGGTTTATATTTCGCCTATCCTTTCTGAAGTATTTTCTGTCCGACGTATGCTTTGTAGTTTTATTCATCGAAAGCGCGTGGATTGTACGCCAAGCGACTTTGAGAATCGGTGTCGGAAATGAATTAAATTGATGAATAGATGTATCTCGAAGAAATGATATTTTTAAATAGAAGAAAATAAATATAGACGCGCATTTGCTTGTTTCGAGAAAACGAAGTACAAATTCAGGAAATGCATTGAATTACGTTTACAGAGAATTTTACAGATTATTTGCGATCTCGATTAATGTCGTCTCGTGAGATTCGTATCGTGGCATGACAAATGAAAAGGAAAGCATTTTTCGACGGACGTTTTCGTTGACGAATTAAAAGTTAAAACGTTGGTTAATAGTTAAAAACGAATTTTTGGACGTTTCAACCTCGCTTCCTCGCGATCGTTAAAAGCCAGCATTTTAAGCGAATATCTGACAATTTTGTCAATAAATACGTCAGTCGTTCGCTCTTGATGCGAGATTCCTTCTTTCTTTTTAATGTAAATCGACGTGAATTCTTTCCACGCGCTCTTGGAATACATTTCATGCGCATTGAAATTCCAAGAAAACATATTTATCGCGATGTGGAGTTCCTATTTTGTCTTAAAATATACCACACAAACCAGTATCATAGATCATTAAAGTATACGTACTCATATCCTCTTAATATGTCCTTTTTAAATTCCTCGCGTGGAATCGCTTAAAGTCATCATCATTTATTCACCTATAATACCAGCCTGCTCCACAGCGCGAAGCGTCATCATAGACAAATCACGATGTCACGTTCTTCACGCATGGTCAGTAATAATTACAACTATCCAGAGACACTGCATCGTGAAAAGTAATCCCAGACAAAATGATCCTTTCTAGTGTCCAAAATTATTAAAAAAAAAAAAAAAGAAGAACAGAAAAAAAAGAGACAACCAAGAATCTAAGAAATACGACTTTTATTTCAGCCCGCATATCGTCGGCGCGAAAAAAAGTTTTGCACAACAGGAAGTTCCGGCAGCGCCACTCTGGTTGCCAACCTAGAATCGTAGAGTACATCCGCCACGACTTACCCGCTTGATCCAACTTTTCCACAAGTCCCTGTCCCAGGGGTGGTGGAAGCCCAGGTACAGATGCCTGGTCTCGCGGTGCTGGCTGTCTTCCTGGTGTTGACTTTGGTGACACTGCTGAGTGACCCTTGGAAATCCAGTGATACGCAGGACAAGTTTGCCGAGGCGCGACGGTGCATAGCAGACCGCGCCGCCCCCGCCGCCCAGCTCCATCCATTCCGGACGCGAGTCCGGGCAAGCTGAAATCCGAGATGAGGGATTAACTGTTTGCTCTCGCCCGATATTCGATCCGTCCTTCACCTTTGTTCGCCTCGATCACTCGTTCTCGCTTATTTATCGAAGGCAAAGCTCCTTCTGCCCGGCTAACTTTCGGTGCTGTAATCGTTTTGAGACGCTTGGAACAAGGTTTTTCCTCGTTTGTCTCGAGAGGAAGTTGCGCTGTTAATGTTTATTGTATAGATTATTTTGTTAGATAATTGAAAATAAAGAAAGATTTTGATTCCTGGATTAGGAGTGGAGATAATCAGGAGCGTTTTATATATTAAGGGAAGCTTCGAAATTTGTATGATTTATGGAACGTTTGGGAGACGAGTTTTTCTTATGATGTACAAAAATTATTATTGATAACGTGTCGAATACTGGTATAAAATTAATCGTCTTTTAAACACGTTGGTGTATTGGAATCTGCATAATTCTTAGTTTTATCTTGATAAAGGCTTGACTATATTCTTGAAAAATAGCCTATGGTTCGAACATCGAGCGATGATACATCGCAGGGACGTTCGATAAATATTTAAAGCTTCAAAATTTCTCTATCGCGCGTATTGCGGGTAACCGTCGTTTGGCGTATACGCTATTCCGGCTGCGTGGGAGATCCGATTAACATCTCCTTGCGAGTGTGGCATATTTTGGGCATCGATAGGCCCCTTCGAATATCAAGCAGCCATCCTCCCGTGTTTCCATAAATTTCATCCTAATCTCGGCGTACGCGCAACCCGATTATCGTTCGGTTATCGTCGAAGGGAGGAAAAGTAGTACGGCACCCTTTGGGAACCCGACTTTTCCCCGTTTTTCCAAACTTCACGAGATTTCTTGGCAACGTATGCAAATACACTGGAAAAATTGGCTCGTAGCTTTGGAATAAAAAATCATCGTTTCGAGCAATAATTTAAGTTTCCTGGCTACCCGAATTCGCTATGTCATTTCAATAATCATAAGCAATCGTAATTGAGCGCGCAAAGGTTTGGTCTAAAAATTGCAACATCCTCGAAATATTTTTGCACGGACATTATTGAACTCAAGCGAATAAACGTGGTTTCCCCCAAAAAAAATGCTTTAATGAAAAATATCAAATTCATCCGCCGTACATGGGATCCTTTAATTAAAATCCACCAGTGCTGCATGCAGTCATAATGCGCCTTTGGGAAAGGAAAAAAAAAACGAGTCTTTCGTATATCGTTTTCGACGCGAACGAGACGCAGTCGAGGATCGATCCGGCGAGATATATTTCAAACAAGCTCGGAAAGTAGTTTGCGCTGCGAACGTAAGTGGCTTATCGAGCTCTTCGAATAACTCGCCCCGCTTGTTACATTTATCGACTCGCGCGGCCACTACCCGGAAGTTATCCGTATCGCGCCGCGTAATGCCGGTATTTGCATATAAGATACTCGGCCACGTACGTGGATTCTGCATATTTTGCAGCAAGAAGCCGAAGATGGATATCTCCTTGGATATTTAGCTCGTATTTTTCGCGTTTCTCAGGATATAATATTAATCGCTATGACTTTTCTCTCTATCTCTCTCTCTCTCTCTCTCTCTCTCTCTCTCTCTCTCTCTCTCTCTCTCTCTCTTTTGCCCTTTTTTTCTTTCTCTGAGAAACATTCCGATGACCAAGGATAATTGGAAATTGCGGATAAGTCGTTCATTTGGAAATGCAGTAAATTAGCTTTTATCGTGTAGGCGAGAATATCGCCCACCGACGTTTCACGTGGATCGTAAATTATTTGCATTTTTTACACTGAATTTCACCGCAGAAACCGCTGGTTGTTCATTAGTCATATCTCTTATTTGAAATTTATTTCCATTGTAGGGTTTAACGTGAAATGCGGTGGTAGTTTTTGCTCCATCCGACGCTAATGTCAATGCGACGATCGGTGGTGAAAATGGTGCGAGAAAAATGGAGGGTGTATTTTTAAACGTATAATAATAGCGAATAATAGCGTTATTTTATCATGTTTCGTTCTATTTATTTCTATGATCAATCTTTTAAACGATTTCCATTATTAGTGCATTAAATATCGAACACGCCGAGGATAATATTAAGAACAATATCCGTGTGTATTTGGTATATTTTTGAAGCACGTATTATACTGAAACTAAAACCGAAAGCTGTCGAACGTTTACATAGTTATAATCACGTATAATGGATTTCGCGATGTGCTAATAAACTATGCAGAATATTTTAACATTACTTGAATTTGCACGTTACACCTTTCGCGAAGCTGCCAAATGGAAAATTCTCTTTTACGTTTAATTTATTTTTCATTCACAGGATATTGTTATCACCCGCTATAGATCCTATTACACAATCTTCGTTGGTCGATAACTCGAGAATGTTCTCCGTCTCTCCGTCAATTTGTCCTTCACCGACTTTAGCACTACTGCCTTCGAAAAACCTGATAATGGACGATGAAATAGATAAGATTTCATGCTCCGTGCGTGGAACCGACGGAGCTTCTGGGCAATCGAAGTTTTCCAGAAATTTATGAGCTGGAAATCTAGACAATCTCCGGGCTCATTATCGGACATCCTGAACCTTTTTCATCTCGATGCTAATACCTCGATGGATTAATTGGCTCGATACAGATGGCGATCTCGTCCGGCAAATTGGGTCGGATAATAGGAAGTCGTTGAACTGGTTGATGTAAAAGGTAAATAGGTACGGTCCTGCTGGTTGCTCGATCCTCCCAATTTCATTAATGGCGAGCCGCCTCCTGTTTTTGTCGAATTGCCACTTTAATTACATACGTAGGTACGCCAGTTGCTTTGAAACGCCGGATCGTCGATTATCTCGACACGGACCGCAATTAGAATTTATTTCGCGTCGCCGATATTCTTTATCCTCGCCTTCCTCGTGCGCGTACTCGAATTATGTTCGAATTATTGTATGTATGTCGTCGAATTATTGAATGTATGTCGAATTATTGAAAATAAAGCGGACTTGTGTAAATTGTCACGTACACTTGGAATCATTCGTTTGTTCCTTGGCCTTCGAAGGGGAACGAGGAGAAGCTGGACTACCACTGTGGAGGTACCAAGCGGCTGGACCTGATTTATCGACTCTACGATCGACGTGCGCGCGATTTACAAACCGCGCAGTAATTTATTATCATGCTCGGTGTAATACATATCGATATATTTAGTCGCATTGTTTACAGAGACAGGCGAATATAATATTACGGAAGCTGATATAAATTATTGGCAGTAGAAGGAAATGGAAAAGGTGAGCGTTGGCTTTGAAAATTGGAAAAATGTCCTTCGAGGACAAGCTTTCGCATCCCAGTCGTTTCAGACCTCGGAAATCGACGTTGCTGACCTTTGTTTAGACTATATGGAAAAAGAGCCAAACTCGAGAATTACCAAGTGCGATCTTCTATCCGGTCGATCAAATCGAACGACGCGCATTCGATCGCGAATTAATTTGCGAGAGATCGCGAAATGTACGCGTGTGCATAGCGAGCGTGGAAAGAATGCGGATTCGCGAAGGTATGGCGAGTAAAATTCTGTGAAATATGAATCGTCGGGTAATGTACGAACATTAACCTGGCGCAAGGCGACTGTTGACAAATCGAAATTATTCCATTTCGGGCGAGCTCGGTGATTGGCGCGCTCGCTGGCCCTCCAGAGGCTATATAAGGCAATGCGAGTGGCCAGAAATCATTCTTCGCAATCCCAGCGAAGGAGCCACATCCCGTCCTTTCCTTGTTTATCGTTTTTGCGTCTCACCTCTTCCTTACCTCCTGATACAGCCTTAACTCGCTTTTATTAACTAATTTAGATACAAGAGTTTCTGCCAGAAAGACATTTTTCCAATGTTTATAGCTAATACCCTCCGTTTCCATCTTCTCATACTGGCACTAATTTATAGTAAATTCCTTAATATTATATTCACCTGTTGTTATGAATAACGCGACTAAATATATCGATATGCATTACGCCGACCATGATTACAAGTTTCAGCGCAGTTTGTAAATCGCACGCACGTCGATCGTAAAGTCGATAAACTACTACGTGCTTTACTTTACTAAAACTGTCGGAGAAAAAATGGTTAATGCTTTTATGACAATGAAAGTAACTGTGATTTATACAATAAAGTAGAGTTCCTTAAAAATTGATATTATAATTCCGTTCGCAATTTCTTTCAATATACAGGGACAACTAGAATTATTTTATGTTGGTGCAAAATATATTAAACGGCACATCAAAACATCGACGTATTGCCAGCATAATTATGCAATTCGAATTAATCGAAACTGTTCTTGATCAGTGAAATAAATGACAAATGTCCATAAATCATGAAGGCGTGACTTTTTTCTTATCCGGACGTTTAATCGTTATGCAAATGGGGTGATAATCCCGCGGTATGGCTGAGAGAATTTCAAGAGGCGGTGGATGACCCGAAGGTACGCTGTCATTGAATTCTCTCTCGTTACTGATAATATCCTTGATTATCTAGGGGTAACCGGAGGCATCGCCTTACAGGCGTACGGTTATCTGCCTATTATGATATACGACCTCCTATCTACTGACAATGCACGACGAGGGCATCATTTTGCTTATCCCCATAACACGCCCTTGGCAATTTACAAGATTTCTCTCGACGTCCATTTCGGTCAGCGGTATGATTTTCCATTCTCCGCGAAAGATAAACGGCGAACGCGCGGTTCGAGTGTTATCAGTGGAAACGGACGTTATCTTGGAATGTGATCGCAGTGAGATAATGGCCGTGATCGACGTTTCGGCAATTGCGGGGAAATTGTCAAGCTCGCGGCAAAGCCTAAAATTGACGGCTGGATTTTGAAAGCGCGATATTCAGTGCCAAATTCTAAAATATATTTCACTGTCTTCGATCGAGCTGCGAGCTGATGTTGGATTCGCGTATACTCCTTGGTAAAGCGATAGAGTTCAAATCCTGCGTGTATCGTATACATTTAAATCGATATTTATATATCGATAGGGGCGCTTCGTCAAATATTTGTTTAAACAAAACGAACCTCCATCATTTTTCTCCTCGAAATCGAACTTGCACCGGTGAAAAACAAAAGGTGCTCGAATATCAAAATAGAAAAATCGAGCACTCTGAAATCAAAGTAATCTATATACTCCGTGAAAAATTGCTCGATCGACGAGTGAATTTCGGAAACACCGCGTGCGTGTGTGTCCACGCGTGTCTGCTTTTGCATGTGTGTCCACGCGTGTGTGCTTTTGCGTGCGTGTACGCGCGAGTGTATATGCGGACGTGATTATGCGCGCTCCTGTATGCGCACTTGTCTATGCGCATGTATATGCACGTGTCTACGTATGCTCGCGTATGCGCACGTTACTTTGCGCATGTGTCTATGCGCACCTGTATATGCGAGCTTGTGTATGCGCACGTTACTATGCGCACGTGTCTATGCGCACGTGTCTATGCGCACGTGTATGCTAAGCAGGGCGTACCGGTGCATGTAAGCGTCGTCAGTCTAGACGATGGTCGAGGGAAGCAATTTTAACGAGGGTTTCCACGTAAGTGTTAGCCAGCGCCAAACTTGGCTCCCCAGTAGCATCGCGTAAGTTAGGGCGACAGGGGCCTAGCCGTTCCTTCGGGATCTGGGCTTGATTAAACTTCAGATAGCCGCGGTAACAGGTGTTCACCATCACGGGCCGTGCTGAATCAACAGCAAACAACTTCCGCGGGACGATCCACCCTTGTCGGTGTCAATTTTGGCGAACTTATTTTCTTCTCCCCCACGGCATTGATTCACCGCCGTTTGGGGAGGGAAACGTACGGCGAATCGAAGACCGTCAGATGTAAATCCAGATCGAGAGCTCGGCTCTGGATAGTATAGTACGAAGATCACTCGCCGAATACGACGCGTTATTTTACTGGATTAATGCATATCTTCATATCCTTTCCTCTTTAACACAAATTTGTCAAAAGAAAACCATCCAATAACTTTTTGTATATCATTATAAAGCCTCACTTTTCAATATCGTTTTTATACTCTCTGTATTACACAATCTCCCTTCGGTTTAAGGCTAAAGCTCGCGAATAAAATTTGTATCCGTCCAAAACATCAAAGCTATTATATCTTGCTCTGATTCTTGAGAAAATACTCAATACGCAGTTCTCGGTGTATAAAATCGGCGATTTCAAAATCTCGTCTTTGCTCCAACTTTTTTTCTTATACATAAACCAGCGGATTGAGAGGATTTTCAAGTTAATTCTGATTATGAAAGTGGCCAAGAATTCTCGAAGTTAACGCCCGGCCGCCAGGACGATAACGAGGGTGTATTGTCGAGGCGCAACTTTCGAGGATGGGAGCTAAATCGCCCAAAGTACGACAGCGTACATTTCCTCGGCCATCCCGCCGTTATTTTCAGGCCCATATCGGTTCGCAATCGACACGCGTGCCACAGAATCCATACGAAGTTCCATTGATTCAGACATTTTTGCCAAATGACAACGAAGTTGCGCCTGGCTTTGCCGAACGTGACTCGAATGAAATCGCCCTCTCTGCACACACGATTTCTCCCCGCGGGATCGTTCGATATTTTCCGGGCTGTAAATGCCGTACAACGGCGGCGACAAGTCGTTCATGATTTCTTTTCAAATCACCGACCTCCCTCCGGCGCGTTCTCGAGATTACAATTTTACGAACGAGATTGCACCGCTTCTCGTACTTGAAACCCCTCCTTTCAGCGGGCGCCTCGACAATTCCGCATCGAACCCTGTCCTTTTTATTTAGACGGCCTGCAACTGAAGGCGCTCTTTCGTTTCCGAAGGAGAATTACTTGCGGGCTCGAAGAGCTTTACAGACCCATAAAACGCCTCGCGATACTTTTACACGGCTCGGATGAAATGGTAATATTCAAAGAGATATTTTGGCTGGTTGGTTGATCGAAGTCTTGGATGGAACGTGATTTTCGTCAAAGGTGGAATCAAGGATTTCAGCATCGATGTAGTTTTTTTTTTTTTTTTCAAGGCGGTACTTGAGCTTCGTAAGCACACATTCTGTGGAATTTTATTCGAGTTTCTTCGGTCAGTGTTATATATAAAGTTTCCTCGATGGTCTGTATTCTTTCTGGAAATTCTGCAAAGAATTTTAAATGGAATATATCGCGAGGCTATTCGTGATGTTAATTGCTGCGTATTTTGTGAAAATGATAAGCAGCGTGTATCAATCAAATCATATTTTTTTTCGCGGCAGATTAATCTTTTATGTTTTATTGGTGGTTTAGAAATCTAACAATGTCGTATGACACGAAGTACGTCATCTTAGATATGAAATAATTTTTGTTCCTTCAATCCTAGTTTTTATTTTTCTAGGTTTCTTACGTATAGAGATATAATATCGCCGAGAAACTGATTAATATGCAAAATACTCCGATTGACACGATCCATTGAAAAGATTACCGTAAGCGGTTTGAGAGTTAGGATAAAAACATCTCCGCGTTCGAGTATTCGAAATTGCAGCCACGAAGATCTCCCACCCTCTTCAAGGGGATTAAACGGATGGGAAAAAAAGCGGCAAGCGGCTAAAATACGAAATGGTTTACGCGGCTATATTTTCATTCGTCGTACACTGCCCGCCTCTTATCTCAAAAACCACGCGGACTTTTCGAGTGCGCAGTGAAGCCAGAATAAACGGACAATGGCTTGCGTTTTGGAAGAGCGCTCGAACGTTTCGGAGTTACGTTTGGAAGCACTTTGATAATTCTGGTACTTCGTAAATGTACACACGCACGGGACTTATCGCAATATTATAATTCAGCGCTCGCTGCTCTATTCAAATAACTTCAAAAGCAACAGTTTTCTCCAAATTTCAATGATAAAATCCTACGTGAAAAGCGACAAGCCAATTCGATCCACGATGGATCGACTTTCATTAATTCGCAAGGTTGCTCTGCTGCTTGGATTGCGAGATATTCGATGAGCCTCCATTTTTTCGCCGCTACAAATGGCGCGCGTTTCGACGATGCAGCTTGTAACCAACAATATCCACGTATTTGCACCGCTTCGATTTCCTGCAAACAAAGCTGATTGGCTTCGGCTAGTTTCCATCGAAAGATCCCTCGAAGATATCCGACATCGATTTCTTCCCGGAGCCCAAGCTCCTGCCTCGCGTTTGTTCTCATCCACGACGATTTGCCTCGCTAATAAACGACGTTCGCACTGGCCTCGACAACGTTTTCACGCCATTGCTTTCGAGATGGGACGGCATCGAAATTTTTCGAGACGATCCACTGGAATGTCTCGTGCACATCTCTGGATAAACTGTTTTTGCACTTCTCTTATCTCCTCGATGTCGCTCCTTTTCCTTTTTTTCTCTTTTTTTATTATTATTCATTTTTCGGCACCGACTGCGCAAGGTCATTTGGCCTAGGACATACTGTTTAAGGTGGATTCCGAACCACCAGACCTTTTCCTTTATCATCGAGAACAGCGATAGTTTATTTTTTATTTTTTTATTTTTTTTTTTAATTCTTAATTTTTTAAGTTTTAATTTTTGGTGGTTCGGAACCCACCTTAAACAGTAGGTCCTAGGCCAAATGACCTTGGCAGTCGGTGCTGAAAAATGAGTTTAAAAAAAAAAGATTCTAATCTTACTAGAATCGCTAATGGTAAGATTCTTAACAGTGAACAAGGATACGACTTTAAGACACTCCGGATGAAATGTATAGATTTATCGACACCTGGATCTCACTTATATTATGCGCATTCAATTTTAAATCGAGACCACGAACTTCAAATGCAAAAACTGGACACACCTTTCGCCCTCTTCGAAGGACTTTAAGGATTCTCCCTTTACTTCTTTATCGAGGAGGCCCATGGAGGAAGTTAAACGACTCGTCGAAAACGCCTCTCCCCCTTTTCCAAACTTCCGACGCTCGGTACCGAAATTTCGCCGCAGAATTTCTCCATTCCATCGAGAGAGGCCTTCCCTCGTGGACAACTGTCGCGTTCTCACGTCGCATACTTCCCAGTCTCCCGCTGGCTGCTCCTCCATAGCCGATTCCAGGGTGTATCCATCAGATCTGGACGTTCGAGGGCGTAATTGCACGTCGAGGACGATAAATTCCTACGGCCGGAAGGAATTCCTGATCCACGACACGCACTCCTCCCCGGGATCGTTCGTTTCGATGAAGGGATAAGGGAAGGACGTGGATAAATCATGGCGTTTCGCCGGATGTCGGGACGCACCAGCCGTGGACGTTTTTGCTCAAACCGTGGCTGACGTGCCTTTATCTCCTGGGGGGGCTTCTCTCCTCCTCCCGCCGCCTATCTTGAGGATATTTACGGGAGATCTCTGGGATTTGCCGGAGGTGCGCGAGTATGGATCTCGATATTGTAGGAAGATAGTAATTAGACTTGAGTGGGAAAATTCTGTGGACAGGGAAAGCACGTCGATGATACCGATTTGGGTGATTAATCGCGGAATTTGGATTTAAGAGTCTGTGGAAGAATGACGGAGATACGCGTGGAAATCTTGTGATAAATTTGACGAGATGAGGAAAGCGCAGAGGGGATGGATTAGGTATTTATTTAATAGGAAATTCACGATTAACCGTTGAAACGATTAATAAAAGATCGTCGAAATAAAATTCTGGATTGGCGTGTGTACACGTCGAACGCAGTTAACTGGTGAAGCTTATTCAATATCGCTCACTTAACTGATTTCACGTGTAAGTTTCTTGTGTGTATAATGAAACACGAAGACCATACAATGTGTTTTTAGCAAAAATATGAAAATTTATCTTCAACACCCTTGTCTCCTTTTTCGTACAAGTATATACAAATATAATTTAGATAATCAAATTTTTATTGAACACTTTACACGCGCATTATTTATTATACAAATATAAATTATCGCGTGTATATATAAGAGAGAAATAGTTTTAAAAATTAAAAAATTTTAAATGTAATTAACGAACATTTTTAAGAAGTCTGTAGACGAACGCGGATCAAAATGTTTCTGTAGGAACTTTCAACGCACTATCCCCCAAACGCTTTTGCAACTGGTGTCAGTTTAATATTACGGTCTATATAGCTTTTTATTACGTTCCGTGAAGCGAGATGCCGACATTTCCCAGAACTCACCGACAAGCCAAAAATTTTCATATGGCGCACGTGGCCGGCACCAAAACCGGGGATCTAATAAATTCCCTCGGGGCGGTCGTAAAAATTCTTTCTATTAGATTCAGCCGCAGCTGTGCATTAAGTCGCCTTTATGCTGCCTGTTCCATCGATGCCATGCAAATCATTGGAGCCGTGCATTGAGAAATAAGAACGCGGAAATCCCTTTCCTTCCTCATCCTGCGCGCGATTCTCACTCGCGTATGCGGTAACCGAGGAATATTATTTATGCTCGATCAGTTATTTTTTTAAAAATATAAATTTCACAGAAATATTATTTATAGTGATTAATAATAATATTAATAATTATAATAATA